>VSWD01000013.1:50159903-50215544 GCA_033119305.1 Pinctada imbricata | reverse complement strand
AACTTAAACTGCCCTTGGAAAATTCTCTACTCCATAGGAATGTGTTAGTATATCCTGATAGTTGTCTGGATAGTCAAGCATACGTCTGGAATTTTCTGTTCTCCTTCCTATCATTTTCAACCCAATCATGACAACGATTTCAATTGGTGTAGTCTTTGGATTTTATACAGTTTTTAATGACAGGATTTTCCAAATGGCACACACAGCCTGACACAGGTCCTATTCTCACTCATGATGCGTCTAGATTTGAATAAATAAATCTGGATAAATAAGGTTTCACAGTCTATCCTCAGGTGTTGTCGTGTTCATATTTCCTCCTTTTCGGTTGCTCCTGAAATATAAAACAAAAAAGTTCAAAATTCAATTAAATTAGCTTTGAAACACTACATATCATATGCATGTATATTCTTAATTTTTAGGTCTTTTTATGATCTTTGTAAACAATGATTTTGTTAAGAAGATCCACTCCAAGGTTAAGGTCAAATTATCAAAGTGCACCATCCGACAGGAAGCAAGTACTCAAGGTCCTTTCCCAACATGTCCAATTATTTATTTTTCAACTTGATTGGAAATCCAAGACTGATGCCCTTAGCTAAAAGATGTCTAAGATGAGCGATGTGACCCCTTTGTGCTAAAATTCTGTTTTTTTTTAAAGTAGATCAATCAAAGTTTTTGTGTATAAGCAACACAGACAGACAGACAAACTGACAGATCAAACACTTTGCCTATGTGGCCCACAACCTCTGATTACGGGTTTATAATAAAAGATCAATGAAATATTAAATACAGACCTGCCTACCTATTTCTCATCGTAAGTGTAATATTTTGTTAAAGAAAGTGTAAACCAAAGCCTAATATAAACCACTTATGTAATTTTGAGAAAAAAAATCGAGAAAAAAAAAAACATAGTCCGCTTCGACAATTATTACGAATTTTGAGAACTTATGTGTTTAACTACATGTATACGATATGGAAGACGTTTGTTAAATAAAGGGATCCAATATACTATAGAAAAACGTCAATTTGCTCAAAATTTAGTAGTTGGTTTAAAATGGAATAGCAACAACGTAGGGCGTACATGTAATATTAAATCGTAAATGTAGGCAGGTCTGTAAAATGTGAAATGAATATTCATTCTCTCCCTCTCTCTCTTCATGTAGGAATTTCTAGCAAATTATTATTAAAAAAAAACATTATTTGTATAGAAAAATTTAGCAAAGTTTCGAGGAGATAGAAATCAACACCCTGAAAAGCAACCCCTCCCCTCCAACAAATGAAAATGCATGATTCCTGAGAAGTATATACTGGTAGGGTAGAATTTACTTGCTGTTTATGCGATATATATTCTTCTGCTCAGCAGCTGACACTTTCTTACCCCCCCCCATCTCCCCCTTTCGACCCAACAGAAAATCATTGTGTTTGTTTAACTATAAAAAGGAATACATCAGCAGCAGTTGGAAAAAAGGAAAGAAAGAAAAATATGCAGATGTATTTTTGAGGAGGTTTAATTATAAAATTGGGAAATTCATTGTAGGTGGCAGTACTGAAATGCCAAATGATATAAGAAAGGTTCAAAGAAGTTTAATTTATTGAATTGTTACAGTATATGATCATATTATAAATGCAGCTT
This sequence comes from Pinctada imbricata, assembly GCA_033119305.1. Lineage (NCBI taxonomy): Eukaryota > Metazoa > Mollusca > Bivalvia > Pterioida > Pteriidae > Pinctada > Pinctada imbricata. The sequence continues at coordinate 50,213,914 of VSWD01000013.1, read as the reverse complement.
CTTCATATTGAAATTTCGATTAAATTATTTCAAGAGAATTATTTGTTCAGAAAAAAAATGAAAATAATTTTTTTAGCAAAGTTCCAACTTCCAATGAGCTGAGGAGATTGGATACTGTTACCCTAAAAGCCCCCTCCCCCCTACCTCGATTAAAAAAAAAAACAACATTCCTGTGAAGTTTATCGTAAATAAGAAACATAAGAGAAAGAAAGCTGTTAGGGTAAATCGATTCAATTGGTATTTACCTGTTATTAAACTTAAAAGTTATATATTCCTCCTCTGCTCAGCGCTCAGCAGCTGGTCAGCACTTTCGTTTTGAGTCTTTTCTCTCCCCCGTTTCCGTACGTAGCGGGAGGGATTGAATTTGCTCGTCATCTTGAGAGGCACATACACGCCATATTTATGTTTGAACTGATAAACTGCTTGTTGTTGACATGATGTAATAATATTTCCTTCACACACAACTGTACAACGAAAACCTCTGCTAAATCTGCCACATTGTTTACCTTGGAGGCACATATTTTAGTGAAGAGTACTACGAAGGGAGATAACTCTGAGTGTGTAAAACATGAAAATAGCTAACTTTCTGCGCACGATATCTGGTTAATTAACAAATACCCCACCAAGTTTTCTTAATAATTCATATTTTCAATATCTCTGCTTTAATATTTTGTGTTTCACTTATTTGAATTATCGGTGCCTTTCAAGATATGACTGTTTGAATTTTAAAGAATTTGGTGGTAAAAATGGCATGTTTTTTGCTTCTCTTTGCTTATATCTATGTTTGAAATTGCAGAAATTTATTTCTTTTTTACAATTTAACATGCCCAACATTTTTTTGCTGTAACTGAATAATTTTACTTTAATTTTCATCAATGAACTCCTCATCATAAGCGGAAAACTGAGATACGCTGCATTTTCAATACTTTTTCATATCAGACCTTTTTGAGCGAGGTTACCATGGAAACAAAGAAATTTTGGGGAAAAATTTTCCCCTATTTTGAGGTCTTATGTAACTGTTATAGTATGTGCAAAATTTCATAAGAATCGATGACATGCTATTTGGTTGATATTTTGGTCGTCTCAGAGAATTCATATTAAAATGTTCTTTGGGGAAATTGTAAACTTTTATACGCTTATATGCTCGATAAAATCTTTACGGTTTTCGTGCTATTTTGAGTTGAAAATGGAACTTTAAATTGGCACAGTGCCAATTTCTACAGTTTTTGAGATTTTGAGTTGAAACTTTGATAGTATGTTACTTTTAGGTAGTCATTTAATGTTGACCTACTTTCAAGGTCAAATTTTTATTCTCAAGGTCACAACAAACTTTTGCCTAGAGAACAAAAACTATTTGACCTTCATAGTTCATACTTTACACATATAATGCTTGGGCCCAGCTCTTTCACCATGACCTTGACCCAAGGTCAAATTCTCATTCTCAAGGTCACAACGAACTTTAATCTATAATACAAAGACCGTTTGACCTTAGGAGTTCAAACTTTACACAAATATTCCTTGCATCAAACCCTTTCACCATGACCTTGACCCAAGGTCATTTGTTCGATTTCAAGGTCATAACAGACTTTGTTTGATTAGATATTTAGCTTTGCTCAGATTAAAATCAATCGTGATGAGAATAATCACAATACTTATTTTTCATACAAGACATTGGTTCAAGGTCAAATAATCATTCTCAATGTCGTAACAATCATTTACTCTTGTAAAATTAACACTTTTTGTCCTATACTATTTATTCTTTACACAAGTAGTCCTTCTTATTTGAACTTAATATAGTATAAGAAAGACAACTTTTTTCTTCTTGTTCACTGTTTCTTTTTTTTTCTTAGTAGCATTACATATCTGTACTTTCATGTTGTTGTCATTCTCTATTAATAGAAATTATCTCATTACAAAATCATTGTGCAATTCTGTTTTGAGAAAGTAATTGTAAAAGATCCGATATTGATAGAGCATGGAATTTAAAGCTTTCGTAAAAATGAAAGGTATTCATTATTGTTTTCTTCTATTTTGTTGATAAATAAGAGTCCCAAATTAGACATAAGCTCTTTTGACTCATTTGCTGAAATGAATATGGTACTAAAGGAAGTATTTCTTTTTTCCATCTTTTTTTTCGGATTTTAACACTTCAGTTCCGAGGAAGGTCTAATAAAGGGTCCGCTCACCGCTTTTTTGAGTAAACCCAAAATGTCCAGGGTGGAAAAGCTGAAATAGGGGAAATTGAGTGGTTTTGAAAGGTGGGTTGAGAAGACCATTATGAAGATAGTCTATAATGGTAAGATGCATATTGTAGAGTATGCCTGCCTTGTGTAAGAGCAATAAAAATTTTAGGTCACATGACTTATTTAGTCTAAATATAGATATTTTAAAAGGCGTACCGGATTTTCCCTGTTTGACAAGACTTCATAAGGGAAAATATGAAGTTTTTGGGTTTTTACACATTTTTTGAGTTACATGTGTTGGAAATTTTTAAAATTTGGCTAGAATGGGGTATAAGATAATAGCTTTAAGGAAATATAAGCATTATTTCTGAAATTTTTCCAGGAGACCAGTCACAATACACAGAAAAATGTCAAAAACCATGAATTTTAGGCCAATTTTCTGAACCTTTTTCAGCAAAATTGTATGATATTTATTATGTATAGCAATCTTAACATGACCTTGAGACTAGTATCATATAAAAGCTGTAGATATAACAAACAGATTGATATGTAGTATAAAAATGTGAAATATATAGAAATAAAATGAGATGACGTCAAATTATGTATGATTGCGCAATATTTCTGTGCCGCATGACCTGGTAAGAGAAACTGGTGAGCGGACCCAAAGGAGGAATCCGTCTGTTGCTTGCAACAGTAGCCATCTAGTTATTATTATTATTATTATTATTATTATTATTATTATTATTATTATTATTCTTACCCCCAAGCCAATCCAGTGACGTTACATCAAAGTACCGCATCATATGATAAAATGGAAAGTATCATGTAAAAGAGCAAATAAAGATCTTAATTTAATATTTTTTTCTTGTCGAAAAGTTCACATATGCCCCCGCTTGAGGTCATCAGCGGTCAAATCTTTAAACTCTTATAACTCCTTTACTAACCGTACGATTTGAACAAAATTTGTTTTATATTATTCTTTGAGAAATTTGCAAACTTTTATACGCTTACATGCTCCATAAAATATTTACAGTTTTCAAGCTATTTCAAGTTGAAAATGGAACCTTAAATTGGCAAGGTGCCAATTTCTACAATTTTTGAGACTTTGAGTTGAAACTTGGATGTTAGGTCACTTATAGATAGTCATTTAATGTTGACCCTCTTTTCAAGGTCAAATTTTTATTCTCAAGGTCACATGAAACTTTTGCTTATAGAACAAAGACTATTTGACCTTCAGAGTTCAAACTTCATACATATAATTGTTAAGCCAAGCTCTTTCACCTTGACCTTGATCCAAGGTCAAATTCTCATTCTCAAGGTCACAACAGCATTTTTGCCTATAAAACAAAGACTGTTTGACCTTGAGAGTGCCAACTGGGTACAAATATTCCTTGCAGTTAGTCCTGTCACATTGACCTTGACCAAAGGTCATTCGTTCGATTTCAAGGTCATAACAGTCTTTTGTTGATAAAATATTGAGCTTTATTCAATTTCATATATATTTTGAAGAAAATGATATTCTATACTCATCTTTTTTCCTTGACCTTGGTTCAAGGTGAAAATTTCATTCTCAATGTCATAACAACATTTACTTGTTAAATACACAGTGTTTGTCCCACACTACTTCTACTTCACAAACGAGGTCCTTCTTATATGAACTTTACATGATCTAAGAAAGATAAATCTTTTATTTCTATTTCTCTTCGTACCATGACTTGTCTGTACTTTCATGCTGTTGTCATTTTCTAATTGAATGTTTTAAAAATGTCTTAAAATTGAATAGCATCATTTAAATTAACTGGTAAATTTGCAGCATGGACCAGACAGACAGACTGACAGTGTAAGATAGACAGTGTTAGATAGACTGACAACGATAGAAGAACGAACAGACATACGAACAGATAGAGAGAGTACTAGACAGAAACGCAGACGATCGGCGAAAAAAAAAAACAAAAACGTCCAGACTGGGGATCGAACCCGGTACCCTTGGGCCAGCAGTCCAACGCCCTATCCACATAGCCATTGGAGTTCCTGAATGTTAGTGGTTTTTATTTTTGATATACAGACGGAGAAATACAAATGGCTGATTCAGCATTACAAGAATTATCGATCGTTCATGCAACAAGTCAGTCCTATTCATAGCTTTTTATTCAGAAGAAAAACACATTTCATATTGCGCATATTTATTTCAATGTCATTGACTTCAACGTGTATATATGGCCACCTTAGGCCTCTTTTTTTTCATTCGTCAATCTTTGAAACAACTGTACAAGACCTTTGACGGAGCAATGTGGCCCCCTTGGGCTTCTTGGGTTTTTTTTTTTTTTTTTTTTGTATGTCTTGGTTTTTTTTAATTCGTCAATCTTTGAAACAACTGTACAAGACCTTTGACGGAGCAATGTGGCCCCCTTGGGCCTCTTGTTTGTTTTGTTTTGTTTTTTTTTTTTTCATTTGTTTTGCTTGTTTGTTTGTTTTTTTTTCTTTTTTGATTCGGCAATCTTTGAAACAACTGTACAAGACTTTTGACTGAGCAATATGGCTCCCTTGGGCCTCTTGTTTTTTTTTTTGTTTTGTTTTTTTTTGTTTTGTTTGTTTGTTTGTTTGTCTTTTTCTTATTAAATTCCTTAATATTTGAAACAACTGAACAAGACCTTTGACGGAGCAATGTGGCCCCCTTGGGCATTTTTTTTTCTCGTTTGTTTGTCTGTTTCTTTTTGAATTCGTCAATCTTTGAAATAACTGTTCAAGATCTTTGACGGTTTGTTTATCCAATGACATAGGCTAGTCCTTCGAAAGGGGGAGGTTGATAAGTTTTTGCCCCCCCCCTTCCGACTTACATGTTACATACGTGTACATACCTGTTTTCACCTACCCTGTCTAGATCCGCCTTTGCAAAAGAAGCAAACACAATTGATTGATTCATAATTTTATTCTCTACATACATGGTCAATGAAAGTCAAATAAAAAAATACATTTTATGAAATTCTGTGTTGTTTACTCCTGAATACAAACCTGTAAATAGAATCGATCGATAAAGATTTATCATTCGGAACATGCTCGACATGTTGAGTCATATCATAGTCGCAAGATTTCATCCTTCTAAAGACTTTTGATGCAAAGTTTTGTCAATTCTGCAATAGCTCAGCGGTAGAGCGTCAGACTTCGAATCGGAGGGTCCGGGGTTCGATACCGGCCTCGGCCATTTTTTCCCCTCATTTTTTTTTCATTCGTAAGCAAACATTAAGTACAGTGCTTCAACATTGTTTTCATTTCAAAATTTATACGAGTATGTATTAGTTCAAAATGTTTTCTAACAGAATCAAGAAATATCGAATACATGTACCAGTTTGAAAACACTTGCTATATTGTCATGATTCATTGGAAAATCCCTCACATAATTAACATGCATGACCCAGGATGTGTTACAAATTTCATTGGTCAATTCAACCATGTGACCTGACATTACATGTACAAGATACGATGGGGCCTACCTTGGTGAAGGTACCTGGTTCGAGTCCAGCTGCGGCCAGTCATTTTCGCATTTTTTCAATTTTCATTTCTGTTCTTAACAAGATGAAAATGAGAGGAATCCGTCTGCTATGTCCACAGGAACCTCCATCCTTCCATTTATTAAGGATTCCGATTTCCGTCGGAATCCTTTCTGTTATTGTATTGTCTTTTCTTTATTCTAATTATTCTTATTATTATTATTAAGGATTCCGACTATTCCGTCGGAATCCTTTCTGTTATTGTATTGTCTTTTCTTTATTCTTATTATTATTCTTATTATTATTATTATTAATATTATTATTCTTACCCCCAGATCGTTCCAGTCACTGTACAAAAAAGTACAACTTCGTATGATAAAACGAAAAGGATCATGTGAAAGAGCATATAAAGATCTAGAGGTAAAAAAATTTTGTCGTCGAAAAGTTCACATATGCCCCCGCCAGAGGTCATCAAATTTCAAATCTTTAAACTCTTATAACTCCTAAACTAACCGTACGATTTGAACGAAATTTGTTTTAAAATGTTCTTTGGGAAATTTGTAAACTTTTATACGCTTACATGCTCGATAAAATATTTACGGATTTCGCGCTATTCCGAGTTGAAAATGGAACTTTAAATTGGCACAGTGCCAATTTCTACAGTTTTTGAGATTTTGAGTTGAAACTTGGATACTAGGTTACTTATAGGTAGTCATTTAATGTTGACCTACTTTCAAGGTCAAATTTCCATTCTCAAGGTCACAACAAATTTTTACCTGTAGAACAAGGACTATTTGATCTTCAGCGTTCAAACTTCATACATACTATCGTTAAACGAAGCTCTTTCACATTGACCCTGACCCAAGGTCAAATTTTGATTCTCAAGGTCACAACAAAGTTTTGCCTATAAAACAAAGGCTATTTGACCTTCAGAGTTTAAACTTCATACAAATAATTGTTCAGTCATGCTCTTTCACTTTGACCTTGACCCAAGGTCAAATTCTCATTCTCAAGGTCAAAGCAACTTTTCGCTACAAAACAAAGACTATTTGACCTTCAGAGTTCATAATTTATACATATTATGCTTGGGCCCAGCTCTTTCACCTTGACCTTGACCCAAGGTCAAATTCTGATTTTCAAGGTCACAACAAACTTAAGTCTATAAAACAAAGACTGTTTGACCTTTAGAGTTAAAACTTTACACAAATATTCCTTGCATCAAACTCTTTCATCATGACCTTGACCAACGGTCATTTGTTTGATTTCAAGGTCACAACTAACTTTGGTTGATTAGATATTTAGCTTTGCTCAGATTAAGATCAATCGTGATGAGAATTATCACAGTACTTAGCTTTCATCCATGACATTGGTTAAAGGCCAAGTAATCATACTCATGGTCTTAACAATCATTTACTCTTGTAGAATTTACACTTTTTGTCCTATACTATTTATTTTTCACACAAGTAGTCCTTCTTATCTGAACTTAACATAGTATAAGAAAGATGACTCTTTTATTCATGTTCTCTGTTTTCTTTCTTTTTTTTTCTTAGTAGCATTACATATCTGTACTTTCATGTTGTAGTCATTTTCTATTAATAGAAATTATCTCATTGCAAAATCATTGTGCAATTCTGTTTTGAGAAAGTAATTGTAAAGGATTTGATATCCATAGAGCATGGAGTTTAAAGCTTTCGCAAAGATGAAAGGTACTTAATTTTTTTTTCTTCTATTTTGTTGATAAATAAATAAGAGTCCCAAATTAGACATAAGCTCTTTTGACCCATTTGCTTAAGTGAATAAGGTACTTAAGCAACTATTCTTTTTTCCATCTTCTTTATTCGGATTTTAACACTTCAGTTCCGAGAAGGTCTAAGAAAGGAGGAATCCGTCTGTTGCTTGCAACAGTAGCCATCTAGTTATTATTATTATTCTTACCCACAAACCGTTCCGGTCACTTTACAAAAAAGTACAGCATCATATGAAAAAACGGAAAGTACCATGTGAAAGAGCATATGAAGATCTAAATTTAAAATTTTTTTCTTGTCGAAAAGTTCACATATGCGCCTGCTAGAGGTCATCAAAGGTAAAATCTTTAAAACCTTATAACTCCTAAACTAACCGTGCGATTTTAACGAAATTTGTTTTATATTGTTCTTTGGGAAATTTGCAAACTTTTATACGCTTACATGCTCGATAAAATATTTACGGTTTTCGCGCTATTTTGAGTTGAAAATGGAACTTTAAATTGGCACGGTGCCAATTTCTACAGTTTTTGAGATTTTGAGTTGAAACTTGGATGGTAGGTCACTTATAGGTAGTCATTGATGATGACCTAGTTTCAAGGTCAAATTATGATTCTCAAGGTCACAACAAACTTTTGCCTACAGAACAAAGACTATTTGACCTTGACAGTTCAAACTTCACAAAAACAATCATTGATCCAAGCCCTTTCACCTTGACCTTGACACAAGGTCAAATTCTCATTCTCAAGGTCACAACAAATTTTTTCCTATAGAACAAAGACCATTTGACATTGAGAGTTAAAACTTGACGCAAATATTCCTTGCATCAAGTCCTTTCACCTTGACCTTGACCCAAGGTCATTTGTTCGATTTCAAGGTCACAACAGACTTTTGTTGATAAAATATTGAGCTTTGAATAGATAAAAAGAAATCTTGATGAGAATTAACTAAAATGCTTATCTTTCATCCATGACCTTGGTTCAAGGTCAAATAAACTTTTTCAAGGTCATAACAAACATTTACTCTTGTAGGATTGATAGGATTTTGTTCTTAGATATTTATTCTTCACAGAAGTAGTACTTCTTATTTGAACTTTACATAGTAAGATAGATAACTCTTTTATTCTTGTTCTCTGTTTCCTTTTTTATCTTAGTAGCATTACTTGTCTGTACTTTCATGCTGTTGTCATTCTCTATTTATAGAAATTTTCTCATTGCTAATTCATTGTGCAATTCTTTTTGGGATAGTAATTTAAAAGGATTCAAAATGGATAGAATAGATATAGGAGTTTAAAGCCTTCCTAAACTTGAAAGGTATTTATCGTCTTTTTCTTCTTTTTTGTCGATAAATAGATGAGAGTCCCAAGTTAGACTTAAGCTCTTTTGACTCATTTGCTGAAGTGAATAAGGTACTAAAGCAACTTTTTTTTCATCATCTTTATTCGGATTTTAACACTTCAGTTCCGAGGAAGGTCTAATAAAGGAGGAATCCGTCTGTTGCTTGCAACAGTAGCCATCTAGTTATTATTATTATTCTTATCCCCAAACCATTCCAGAGACTTTACAACAAAGTACGGCATCATAGAATAAAATGGAAAGTGTCATTAGAATGAGCAAATAAAGATCTTCATTTAATTTTTTTTTCTTGTCGAAAAGTTCATATATGCCCCCGCTAGAGGTCACCAAAGGCAAAATCTTTAAAACCTTATAACTCCTAAACTAACCGTACGATTTTAACGAAATTTGTTTTGATCTTTGGGAAATTTGCAAACTTTTATACGCTTACATGCTCGATAAAATATTAACGGTTTTCGTGCTATTTTGAGTTGAAAATGGAACTTTAAATTGGCACAGTGCCAATTTCTACAGTTTTTGAGATTTTGAGTTGAAACTTGGATGGTAGGCTACTAATAGATAGTCATTGATGATGACCTAGTTTCAAGGTCACATTATGATTCTCAAGGTCACAACAAACTTTTGCCTATAGAACAAAGACTATTTGACCTTGACAGTTCAAACTTCATAAATACAATCATTGAGCCAAGCCCTTTCACCTTGACCTTTGCCCAAGGTCAAATTTTGATTCTCAAGGTCACAACAAACTTTTGCCTATAGAACAAAGACCATTTGACCTTGAGAGTTTAAACTTGGCGCAAATATTCCTTACATCAAGTCCTTTCACCTTGACCTTGACCCAAGGTCATTTGTTTGATTTCAAGGTCACAACAGACTTGTCGATAAAAAATTGAGCTTTGATTAGATTAAGAGGACTCTTGATGAGAATAAATTCAAATGCTTATATTTTATCCATGACCTTGGTTAAAGGTCAAATTAAGTTTTTGAAGGTCATAACAAACAATTACTCTTTAGAATTCACAGGATTTTGTCCTTAATTATTTATTCTTCACACAAGTAGTACTTTTTATTTGAACTTTACATAGTAAGATAGATAACTCTTTTATTCTTGTTCTCTGTTTCTTTTTTTATTCTTAGTAGCATTACATTACAGTAGTTTCATGTTGTTGTCATTTTCTATTAATAGAAATTATCTCATTGCAAAATCATTGTGCAATTCGTTTTTGAGAAAGTCATTGTAAAGGATAAGATATTGATTGTGCATGGAATTTAAAGCTTTCGTAAGCATGAAAGGTATTTATTATTTTTTTCTTCTATTTTGTTGATAAATAAATAAGAGTCCCAAATTGGACATAAGCTCTTTTGACTCATTTGCTGAAGTGAATAAGGTATTGAAGCAACTATTCTTTTTTCTATCTTCTTTATTCGGTTTTTAACACTTAAGTTCCGAGGAAGGTCTAATAAAGGAGGAATCCGTCTGTTGCTTGCAACAGTAGCCATCTAGTTGGATTATATGTTTTCACTCTATTTTCAAAATATAAGTGCTTCGCACGAGTGGCTATATCTCTTGTCAAAAAGAAAACTGAATGGGAACCGTACTGCTACTTTTCAAAAGCGTTTTTCCACGAAGTAGCACGGCGGTACTAATCAACAAAAACGAAGATCTATCGCTCAAAACTAAACTTGGTAGAGGACTTTGAGTACTTGCTTCTAGGGCTGGGCATCGAAACCAAATTTTCGATACGATACAATACAAAAAGTAGCGATCTCCAATATATCGTACCTGATTTTCTATTTTGTAAAACTCACAAATTAGCAATTTTATTCACTTATAGTTACCCCCCCCCCTCTCCCATCACACACAATGTCAAATCATCAGTGGTTTCCTTGTGGTCAGATCTAACATATAGTTTTTACGCATTTCTAAATATTAACATACGATCATGTTACCTAATGGGTCTTTTATGTTATTTTTACTCCTTATTTTTCCTGGTGTCATAGATAAATCCTTTTTTAGTCCCCTACCGGCAGCAGAAAAATGTAATGGAAACCGCTATGAGAAATGCGATTTCCTTCGTACTCTTCACAAGAATAGATTCCGAATTGATTGTTGTATTTCTTTTATCATTTCCGCTTATCAACAATTGTTAATTGGATTTTAAGTTTTTATCCTACTTCCAAAGTGTTTACTCCTTCAAAATATAAGTGCTTCGTACGAGTGGCTATATCTCTTGTCAAAAAGAAAACTGAATGGGAACCGTATTGCTACTTTTCAAAAGCGTTTTTCCACGAAGTAGCACGGCGATAATAATCAACAAAACGAAGATGGATCGATCGAAACTAAACTTGGTGGAGGACTTTGAGTACATGCTTCTAGGGCTGGGCATCGAGCCAAATTTTCGATACGATATAATACAATACAAAAAGTATCGATATCAAATGTATACTACCTGATTTTCTATTTTGTAAAACTCACAAATTAGCAATTTTAGTCACTTATAATTAACCCCCCCCAACACACAAAAAGTCAATCAACAGTGCTTTCTTAATGGTTAGACCTAACTTATAGTTCTTGCGCATTTCTAAATATTAACATACGATGATGTTACCTAATGGGTCTTTTATGTTATTTTTAATCCTTATTTTTCCTTGTGTCATAGATAAATCCTCTTAACATTCGGTTGCAAACTTTCCCGTCAAACCTTTTCAGAAACCTCAGAAATGCGTTTTAGAGAAAACAAACTCGTGAAGTCAGTCTGAAGTCAGTCTGCTGACCAACGTTTCTGTAATAAAAACTTAAGGTGCGTAAAAAATACTTGGCGATAATTTCTATAAAAATTGAGATGGATATACTTTCTTTTAACTATTCGGATTTCTGTTACGTAAGCCATGAATTTTGTATGGAATATATATTGGTTTAAGTTGTTTCATACGATAAAGCTGATTGATACCGAAAAATTATACATTGTTTAAATTCCACCCAAAATAAGGCACATTTTACCGCTCTGACACTTTTTGTATGAAATTAAACGTCTTCAAATTGAAATTCACAAAATGGCAATATTTGTGAACATTTGTTCTTTCCTTTTTCTTCAATATTTTGACAAGTCTTCCCTAGGAGCGCATATTTCTTTGTGTTTGAAAAAATCGATGAAAATCGTTGAAAATAAAATTTTGACCTTAACTTGGATGATTTGCGTTATTTTTGTGTATAATCGAGAAAATTTTAAATGATCGGCGAAGTTGGTACCTATGGTAAGACTTTATCAAATTCAAGTATTATACAAACTTAAGTTTCTAACCTGTTTTATGGTACCGGTATATTAACAAAGAAAACTAAAATAAAATTTGAATGAGGGCATTTAAACACTTTATGCATTTTCTTTACAAATGTGCTATTTTTAGCAAATAGTGTCTGGCATTTTTACCCAGTTTTCAAATAAGCAAAGATATTGATTTTCATCACGGACCTATTTATTTTCCTTCATAAAATGATTAATTGGCACTAATACTATAATTTCATATGGTTATCATACAATCGTTGACATGCCTTACGAATGAGTAGATATTAATTTGAAGTTTCAATGAATTATGTTGAATGACAAAAATATGACCAACATGCCGACCTTCCAAATAGCATTACGTGTAATATTCCTCAATCATTGTTGTCATTCGTAGACTTCGAATGATTAATTGGCACTAATACTATAATTTCATATGGTTATCATACAATCGTTGACATGCCTTACGAATGAGTAGATATTAATTTGAAGTTTCAATGAATTATGTTGAATGACAAAAATATGACCAACATGCCGACCTTCCAAATAGCATTACGTGTAATATTCCTCAATCATTGTTGTCATTCGTAGACTTCGAATGATAGAATAATACGAATAGCCAGCATTGAAGGCAAGCATGATGATAATCAATCAAATTTAAAAAAAATCTGCCTTTTACGAACGAAACAATAATGATGAGACATACTTTTTCATGAAAATGCTTAGGATTCAAAACGAAAAGTTTGTTTTGTGCAATCAATAACTGTATCTATATGTATCGGAGCAAAGATATAGATACTTGTGTCAATGGCCAATTCCGATAAATCGATAAATGAACCCAGCCCTACTTGCTTCCTCTAAGGTTTTGAGAATTTCAACCGGTGGTTGCAGAGGAAATGTCTAAATTGCGCCAACCAATTACAGCTCTTGGCAGCTATATTTGTTGTTTGGCCGTCACAACCCCCCCCCCCCCACACACACACAAATGTAGAACACCAGGAGTTCCTGCTTCAAGTAAGGTTACGTGAAAATCAAACATTGGTCAACACAAAATCAGTCTCGCTTTCAGTACGGTTAAATTCCATGCAGTGTTTGAAGAGGAGGCATCGCAAATGTGTCGGCCAATAAGGGCCCTTAATGACAAAATTTGTTGACTTATGGGCACAAAAAAAAAATATGGCAGAACTTGAGTAGGTGCTTTATGCAAAGTTTCGTAAAATTTTTTGCAGTGGTTGCAGAGGAGATGTCGAAAATGCGTCAGCCAATTAGATCTCTTTGATACCATTTTTGTTTACCAATCGGCACTACGACCAAAAAGTTGGTAGATAATATTGATAATGCGGAAGTGTTTATATGAGTAACAGCTTCTTGTAAGAAGGTATAGAGTTGGATAACTTCAAACACTTATTTCCTGTTGCAATGTGGAACAGTTAAAATCGTTCCCCGCGACTTGACGTTTTGAAGTGTATTATATATTTAATAGCAATTCTCTGTAACCATTTAAACAATTTCGGCACGCATGGTCTCCGATTCTCATGAAACGTTTAAATCGGACGGTTAGTTTAGGAGTTATAAGTGTTTAAAGATTTGACCTTTGATGACCTCCAGCGGGGGCATATGTGAACTTTTTGACAGGAAAAAAAATATCATTCAAGATTTTAATATGCTCGTTCACATGGTACTTTCCATTTTTTCACTCGATGCTGTACTTTTATGTAAAGTGTCCGGAACGGTTTGGGGGTAAGAATGATAATAATAACTAGATGGCTACTGTTGCAAGCAACAGACGGATTCCTCCTTTATTAGACCTTATTTATCAAAAAAATAGAACAAGATAATAAATACCTTTCATGTTTACGAAAACTTATACTCCATGATCTATCAATTCTAAATCCTTTAAAATTACTATCTCAAAACAGAATTGCACAATGATTTTGCAATGAGAGCATTTCTATAAATAGAAAATGACAATAGAATAAAAAAAAAACAGCCAAGTAATGCTACTAAGAAAAAACCCCCAGAGAATAAGAGTAAAAGAGTTATGTTTCTTATACTATGTTATGTTCAAATAAGAAAGACTACTTGTGTGAAGAATAAAGGTCAAGGTAAAAGGACTTGATGCAAGGAATATTTGTCTTAAGTTATAACTCTTAAGGTCGAATAGTCTTTGTTCTATAGGCAAAAGTTTGTTGTGACCTTGAGAATCAGAATTTGACCTTGGGACAAGCTCAAGGTGAAAGAGCGTGGCTTAACGATGATATGTTTGAAGTTTGAACTCTGATGGTCAAATAGTCTTTATTCTATAGGCAAAATTTTGTTGTGAACTTGCGAATCAAAATTTGACCTTGGGTCAAGGTGAAGTTTGAACTCTGAATGTCAAGTTGTCTTTGTTCTATAGGCAAAAGTATGTTGTGACCTTGAGAATCAAAATTTGACCTTGAAAGTAGGTCAGCATTAAATGTCTACCTATAAGTAACCTACCATCCAAGTTTCAACTCAAAATCTCAAAAACTGTAAAAATTGGCACTGTGCCAATTTAAAGTTCCATCTTCAATTCAAAATAGCACGAAAACCGTAAATATTTTATCGAGCATGCAAGAGTATAAAAGTTTGCAGTTTTTCCAAAGATTAATATAAAACAAATTTCGCTTAAATCTTACGGTTAGTTAAGGAGTTATAAGGTTTTAAAGATTTTGCCTTTGATGACCTCTAGCGGGGGTATATATGAATTTTTCGACAAGAAAAAAAAATTTAAATGAACATCTTTATTTGCTCTTTCTCATGACTTTTTCCATTTTATCCTATGATGCGGTACTTTGTTGTAACGTCTCTGGAATGGCTTGGGGGTAAGAATAATAATAATAATAATAATAACTAGATGGCTACTGTTGCAAGCAACAGACGGATTCCTCCTTTATTAGACCTTCCTTGGAACTGAGGTGTTAAAATCCGAATAAAGAAGATGGAAAAATGAATAGTTGCTTTTGTACCTTATTCACTTCAGCAAATGAGTCTCAAGAGCTTTAGTCTAATTTGGGACTCTCATTTATTTATCAACAAAATAGAACAAAAAGATATTAATACCTTTCATGCTTACGAAAGCTTTATACTCAATGATCTATCAATTCTAAATCCTTTAAAATTACTATCTCAAAACAGAATTGCACAATGATTTTGCAATGAGGGCATTTCTATAAATAGAAAATGACAATAGAATCAAAATACAGCCAAGTAATGCTACTTAGAAAAAAAAAACAGAGACAAAAAGTAAAAGAGTTATGTTTCTTATACTATGTTATGTTCAAATAAGAAGGACTACCTGTGTGAAGAATAAATAGCGTAGGACAAAAACTGCTAGTTCTACAAGAGTAAGTTTGTTATGACCCTGAGAATGATCATTTTATCGTGAATAAAGGTCACGGAAAAAGGATAAGTATTTGAGGTAATTCTTTTCAAGATTGATCTTAATCTGATCAAAGCTCAATATTTTATCAACCAAAGTATGTTGTGACTTGAAATCGAACAAATGACATTGGGTCAAGGTCAAGGTAAAAGGGCTTGATACAAGGAATATTTGTGTTAAGTTTGAATTCTTAAGGTCGAATAGTCTTTGTTCTATAGACAAAAGTTTGTTGTGACATTGAGAATCAAAATTTGACCTTGGGTCAAGGTCAAGGTGAAAGAGCGTGGCTTAACAATAATATGTATGAAGTTTGAACTCTGCAGGGCAAATAGTCTTTATTCTATAGGCAAAACTTTGTTGTGACCTTGCGAATCAAAATTTAACCTTGAATTAAGGTCAAGGTGAAAGAGTTTGGCTTAACGATAGTATGTATGAAGTTTGAACGCTGAAGGTCAAATAGTCATTGTTTTATAGGCAAAAGTATGTTGTGATCTTGAGAATTAAAATTTAACCTTGAGAATCAAAATTTGACCTTGAAAGTAGGCCAGCATTAAATGTCTACCTATAAGTAACCTACCATCCAAGTTTCAACTCAAAATCTCAAAAAATGTAGAAATTGGCACTGTGCCAATTTAAAGTTCCATTTTCAACTCTGAATAGCGCGAAAACCGTAAATTTTTATTATCGAGCATGTAAGCGTATAAAAGTTTGCAAATTTCCCAATGAACAATATAAAACAAATTTTGTTCAAATCCAACGGTTAGTAAGAGATTTTTAAGAGTTTAAAAATTTGACCTTTGATGACCTCCAGCGGGGGCATATGTGAACCATTTGACAAGAAAAAAAATTTTATTCAACATCTTTATTTGCTCTTTCACATGGTACTTTCCGTTTTTTCATATGATGCTGTACTTTTTTGTAAAGTGTCCGGAACGGTTTGTGGGTAAAAATAATAATAATAATAATAAGAATAAGAATAAAGAAAAGACAATACAATAACAGAAAGGATTCCGACGAAGTCGGAATCCTTAATAAGAATAATAATAAGAACTAGATGGCTACTGTTGCAAGCAACAGACGGATTCATTCTTTCTTAGACCTTCCTCGGAACTGAAGTGTTAAAATCCGACTGAAGAAGATGGAAAAAAGAATAGTTGCTTTAGTACCTTATTCACTTCAGCAAATGAGTCAAATGAGCTTATGACTAATTTGGGACTCTTATTTATTTATCAACAAAATAGAAGAAAAAGATTAAGTACCTTTCATCTTTACGAAATCTTTAAACTCCATGCTCTATGGATATCAAATACTTTACAATTACTTTCTTAAAACAGAATTGCACAATGATTTTGCAATGAGATGATTTCTATTAATAGAAAATGACAACAACTTGAAAGTACAGATACGTAATGCTACTAAGAAAAAAAAAAGAAACAGAGAACAAGACTTAAAAATGTTATTTTTCTTATACTATGTTAAGTTCAAATAAGAAGGACTACTTGTGTGAAGAATAAATAGTAAAGGACAAAAAGTGTAAATTCTACAAGAGTAAATGATTGTTAAGACCTTGAGAATGATTATTTGGCCTTTAACCAATGTCATTGATTAAAGCTAAGTATTGTGATTATTCTCATCACAATGGATCTTAATCTGAGCAAAGCTCAATATCTAATCAACCAAAGTCAGTTGTGACCTTGAAATCAAACAAATGACCTTGGGTCAAGGTCATGATGAAAGAGTTTGATACAATATTTGTGTGAAGTTTGAACTCTCAAGGTCAAACAGTGTTTGTTTTATAGACTAAAGTTTGTTGTGACCTTGAATATCAGAATTTGACCTTGGGTCAAGGTCAAGGTGAAAGACCTTGGCCAAAGCATGATATGTATAAAGTATGAACTCTGAAGGTCAAATAGTCTTTGTTTTGTAGGGAAAAGTTGCTGTGACCTTGATAATGAGAATTTAACCTTGGGTCGAGGTCAAAGTGAAAGAGCATGACTGAACAATTATTTGTATGAAGTTTAAACTCTGAAGGTCAAATAGCCTTTGTTCTATAGGCAAAAGTGTGTTTTGACCTTGAGAATCAGAATTTGACCTTGGGTGAAGGTCAAGGTGAAAGGGCTTGGTTAAATGATATTATGTATGAAGTTTGAACTTTGAATGTTTAATAGTCTTTGTTATATAGGCAAAAATTTGTTATGACCTTGAAAATCAGAATTTGACCTTTGGTCAAGGTCAAGGTGAAAGAGCTTGGTTTAATGATATTATGTATGAAGTTTGAACTTTGAATGTCTAATAGTCTTTGTTATATAGGCAAAAGTTTGTTGTGACCTTGAGAATAAAAAATTGACCTTGAAAGTAGGTCAACATTAAATGTCTATCAATAAGTAACCTACCATCCAAGTATCAACTCAAAATCTCAAAAACTGTAGAAATTGGCACTGTGCCAATTTAAAGTTCCAATTTTAACTCTGAATAGCTCGAAAACCGTAAATATTTTATCGAGCATGTTAGCGTATAAAAGTTTGCAAATTTCCCAAAGAACAATATAAAACAAATTTCGTTCAAATCGTACGGTTAGTTTAGGAGTTATAAGTGTTTAAAGATTTAACCTTTGATGACCTCTAGCGGGGGCATATGTGAACTTTTTGACAAGAAAAAAAAAATTCATTCAAGATTTTAATATGCTTTTTCACATGATACTTTCTGTTTTTTCATATGAAGCTGAACTTTTTTTTAAAGTGTCCGGAACGGTTTGGGGGAAAGAATAATAATTAGACCTTCCTTGGAACTGAAGTGTTAAAATCAGAATAAAGAAGATGGAAAAAAGAATAGCTGCTTTAGTACCTTATTCACTTCAGCAAATGAGTCAAAAGAGCTGATGTCTAATTTGGGACTCTTATATATTTATCAACAAAATAGACGAAAAAAAAAATAATACATACATTTCATTTTTACGAAAGCTTTAAACTCCATGCTCTATCAATATCAAATTCTTTACAATTACTTTTTCACAACAGAATTGCACAATGATTTTGCAACGAGATAATTTCTATTAATAGAAATGACAACAACATGAAAGTACCGATATGTAATGCTACTAAGGAAATAAAAAGAAACAGAGAAAAAGAAAAAAAGAGTTATCTTTTTTATACTATGTTAAGTTCAAATAAGAAGGGCAACTTGTGTGAAGAATAAATAGTATAGGAAAAAAAGTTTTAATTCTACAAGAGTAAATGATTGTTATGACATTGAGAATGATTATTTGACCTTGAACCAATGTCATGGATGAAAGATAAATATTGTGATCGTTCTCATCACGATTGATCTTAATCTGAGCAAAGCTCAATATCTACTCAACCAAAGTCGGTTGTGACCTTGAAATCGAACAAATGACCTTGAATCAAGGTCATGGTGAAAGGCTTTGATGCAAGGAATATTTGTGTATTGTTTGAACTCACAAGGTCAAATAATCTTTGTTTTATAGACTAAAGTTTGTTGTGACCTTAATAATGAGAATTTGACCTTGGGTCAAAGTGAAGGTGAAAGAGCTTGACTGAACAATGATATGTATGAAGTTTGATCTCCGAAGGTCAAATAGTCTTTGTTCTAGAGGCAAAAGTTTGTTGTGACCTTTAGAATGAAAATTTGACCTTGAAAGTAGGTCGACATAAAATGACCACCTATAAGTAACCTACTATCAAAGTTTCAACTCAAAATCTCAAAAACTGTAGAAATTGGCACTGTTCCATTTTCAACTCGGAATAGCGCGAAAACCGTAAATATCTTATCGAGCATGTAAGCATATAAAAGTTTACAATTTTCCCAAAGAACATTTTAAAACAAATGTTGTTCAAATCGTACAATTAGTTTAGGAGTTATAAGTGTTTATAGATTTGACTTTTGATGACCTCCAGCGGGGGCATTGGCGAACTTATCGACAAACAAAAAATAGTTAAAGACGATCTTGGTATGCTCTTTCTGATGGTACCATTCCTTTTGTTCTGTGTTAAAAGACCTTTGAATAAAGTGTCTGGAAATGATGAGGGGGTAAGAATAAAAATAATAAGAATAATAATAATAAGAATAAAGAAAAGACATTGCAATAACAGAAAGGATTCCGACGGAATAGTCGGAATCCTTATTAAGAACTAGATGGCTACTGTTGCAAGCAACAAAGGATTCCTCCTTTATTAGACCTTCTTCGGAACTGAACAAAAAGATAATAAATACCTTTCATGTTTACGAAAGCTTTATACTCCATGATCTATCAATTCTAAATCGTTTAAAATTACTATCTCAAAACAGAATTGCACAATTATTTTGCAATGAGAGCAATTCTATAAATAGAAAATGGCAATCGAATCAAAATACAGCCAAGTAATGCTACTAAGAAAAAAAAAACAACAGAGACCAAGAGTAAAAAAGTTATGTTTCTTATACTATGTTATGTTCAAATAAGAAAGACTACATGTGTGAAGAATAAATAGTGTAGGACAAAAACTGCTAATTCTACAAGAGTAAGTTTGTTATTACCCTGAGAATGATCTTTTTACCGTGAATAAAGGTCACGGAAAAAAGATAAGTATTTGAGGTAATCCTTTTCAAGATTGATCTTAATCTGATCAAGGCTCAATACTTTATCAACCAAAGTATGTTGTGATCTTGAAATCGAACAAATGACCTTGGGTCAAGGTCAAGGTAAAAGGGCTTGATGCAAAGAATATTTGTGTTAAGTTTGAACTCTTAAGGTCAAATAGTCTTTGTTCTATAGGCAAAAGTTTGTTGTGACCTTGAGATTAAAATTTGACCTTGGGTCAAGGTCAAGGTAAAAGAGCGTGGCTTAACGATAATATGTATGACGTTTGAACTCTGAAGGTCAAATAGTCTTTATTCTATAGGCAAAAGTATGTTGTGACCTTGCGATTCAAAATTTGACCTTGGGTCAAGGTCAAGGTGAAAGAGCTTGGCTAAACGATAGTATGTATGAAGTTTGAACGCTGAAGATCAAATAGTCTATGTTCTATAGGCAAAAGTATGTTGTGACCTTGAGATTCAAAATTTAACCTTAGGTCAAGGTCAAGGTAAAAGAACTTGGCTAAACGATAGTATGTATGAAGTTTGAACTCTGAAGGTCAAGTCGTCTTTGTTCTATAGGCCAAAATTTGTTGTGACCTTGAGAATAAAAATTTGACCTTGAAAGTAGGTCAGCATTAAATGTCTACCTATAAGTAACCTACCGTCCAAGTTTCAACTCAAAATCTCAAAAAATGTAGAAATTGGCACTGTGCCAATTTAAAGTTCAATTTTCAACTCTGAATAGCGCGAAAACCGTAAATATTTTAGTATAAATATATAATTAGCATGTAAGCTAATAAAAATTTACAAATTTCCTAAAGAACATTATAAGACAAATTTCGTTCAAATCCGACGGTTAGTTAAGGAGTTATAAGAGTTTAAAGATTTGACCTTTGATGATCTCCAGCGGGGGCATATGTGAACCATTTGACAAGAAAAAAAATTCAATGAAGATTTGAATGTGCTCTTTCACATGGTACTTTCCGTTTTTTCATACGATGCTGTACTTTTTTGTAAAGTGTCCGGAACGGTTTGGGGGTAAGAATAATAATAAGAACTAGATGGCTACTGTTGCAAGCAACAGACGGATTCCTCCTTTATTAGAGCTTCCTCGGAACTGACGTGTTAAAATCCGAATAAAGAGGATGGAAATTTAAATACATGTAGTTGCTTTAGAACCCTATTCATTTCTGCAAATGAGTCAAAAGAGCTTTTGTCTAACTTGGGAATCTTATTTATTTATCAACAAGCTAAAAGAAAACGATAATACATACCTTTCATGTTAACAAAATCTTTAATCTCCATGATATGTTAAACGTCTCTAAATATCAATATTAAATCCTTTAAAACAGAATTGCACAATGACTTTGCAATGACAAAATTTCTATTGATAGAAAATGACAACAGCATGAAAGTACAGATAAGTAATCATGTGTAATGCTTCAAAGAAAAAAGAAAGAAAATGAGAACAAGAATAAAAGAGTTATCCTTCTTAAACCATCTTAAGTTAAAATACTAGTAAGAAGGACATCTTGTATGAAGACTAAATAGTATAGGACAAAACTGTGAATTCTACAAGACTAAATGTTTGTTATTACCTTATGAGAATGATCATTCTATCTTGAACCAAGGATACGGATAAAACTTAAGTATTGTAGGTTATCTCATCACGATTGATCTTAATCTGATCAAATCTCATTATCTTATCAACCAAAGTCTGTTGTGAACTTGCAGTCAAAAAAATGACATTGGGCCAAGGTCAAGATGAAAGGGCTTGGTGCAAGAAATATTTGTGTAAAGTTTGAATTCCAAAGGTCAATTAGTCGTTGTCTTAAAGGCAAAAGCTGGTTTTGACCTTGAGAATCAATATTTGACCTTTGGTCAAGGCAAAAGAGCGTAGCTCAACGATAATATATATGAAGTTTGAACTCTAGAGGTCAAATAGTCTTAATTCTATAGGCAAAAGTTTGTTGTGACCTTGAGAATAAAAAAAATGACCTTGGGTTAAGGTCAATGTGAAAGAACGTGGCTTAACGATCATATGTATGAAGTTTGAACTCTGGAGGTCAAATAGTCTTTGTTTTATAGGCAAAAGTATGTTGTGACCTTGAGAATCAAAATTTGACCTTGGATCAAGGTCAATGTTAAAGAGCTTCGCTAAACAATAGTATGTATGAAGTTTGAACTCTGAAGGTCAAATAGTCTTTGTTCTATAGGAAAAAGTATGTTGTGACCTTGAGAATGAAAATTTTACCCTTGGTCAAAGTCAAAGTGAAAGAGCTTGGCTTAACGATTATATGTATGAAGTTTGAACTCTCAAGGTCATATAGTCTTTGTTCTATAGGCCAAAATTTGTTGTGACCTTGAGAATCAAAATTTGACCTTCAAAGTAGGTCAATATTAAATGACTACCTATAAGTAACATACCATCCAAGTTTCAACTCAAAATCTCAAAAATTGTAGAAATTGGCACTGTGCCAATTTAAAGTTCCATTTTCAACTCTGAATAGCGCGAAAACCGTAAATATTTTATGGAGAATAAAAGCGTATAAAAGTTTGCAAATTTCTCAAAGAACAATATAAAACAAATTGTGTCCAAATCGTACGGTTAGATCAAAAGTTATGACAATTTTAAGATTTGACCTTTGATGACCTCTGGCAGGGTCATATGTGAACTTTTCGACAACAAAAAAATTTTCAATTGAGATCTTGATTTGTACTTTCACATGGTACTATTCATTTTACACTAAGACGCGGTACTTTTTAATAAAGTGTCCGGATCGAGGTGAGGTAAGTATAATAATAATAATAATAATAAGAATAAAGAAAAGACAACAAAATAACAGAAAGGATTCCGACGGAAGTCGGAATCCTTAATAATAATAAGAATAAAGAAAAGACAACACAATAACAGAAAGGATTCCGACGGAAGTCGGAATCCTTAATAATAAGAACTAGATGGCTACTGTTGCAAGCAACAGACGGATTCCTCCTTTATTAGACCTTCCAAAATCCGAATAAAGAAGATGGAAAAAAGAATAGTTGCTTTAGTACCTTATTCACTTCAGCAAATGAGTCAAAAGATCTGATGTCTAATTTGGGACTCTTATTTATTTATCAACAAAGAAGAAAAAATATTAAATACCTTTCAAGTTTGAAAAGCTTTAAACTCCATGCTCTATCAATATCAAATCCTTTACAATTACTTTCTCAAAACAGAATTGCACAATGATTTTGCTATGAGATAATTTCTATTAATAGAAAATGACAACAACATGAAATTACAGATATGAAATATTACGAAAAAAAAAAAACAAACAAAACAAAGAACAAGAATAAAAGAATTATCTTTCTTATACTATGTTAAGTTCAAATAAGAAGGACTACTTGTGTGAAGAATAAGTAGTATAGGACAAAAAGATTGAATTATAAAAAAGTAAATGATTGTTATGACAATGAGATCGATTATTTGGCCTTTAACCAATGTCATGGATGAAAGATAAGAATTGTGATTATTCTCAGCAAGATTGATCTTAATCTGAGCAAAGCTCAATATCTAATCAATCGAAGTCAGTTGTGACCTTGAAATCGAACAAATGACCTTGGTTCAAGGTCATGGTGAAAGGGTTTGATGCAAAGAATATTTGTGTTAAGTTTGAACTCTCAAGGTCAAACATTCTTTGTTTTATAGACTGAAGTTTGTTGTGACCTTGAAAATGAGAATTTGACCTTTGGTCAAGGTGAAAGAGCTTTGCCCAAGCATTATATTTATAAAGTATGAACTCTGAAGGTCAAATAGTCTTTGTTCTTTAGGCAAAAGTTTGCTGTGACCTTTAGAATGAGAATTTGACCTTGGGTCAAGGTCAAGGTGAAAGAGCTTGACTGAACAATGATATGTATGAAGTTTGAACTCTGAAGGTCAAATAGTCTTTGTCATATCGGCAAAAGTTCGTTGTGACCTTGAAAATCATAATTTGACCTTTGGTCAAGGTCAAGGTGAAAGAGCTTGGTTTAACGATATTATTTATGAAGTTTGAACGCTGAAGGTCAAATAGTCTTTGTTCTATAGGCTAAAGTTTGTTGTGACCTTGAGAATCAAAATTTGACATTGGAAGTAGGTGAACATTAAATGACTACCTATAAGTAACCAACCATCCAAGTTTCAACTCAAAATGTCGCAAACTGTAGAAATTGGCACTGTGCCAATTTAAAATTCCACTTTCAACTCGATATAGTGCGAAAACCGATGTAAGCGTATAAAAGTTTGCAAATTTCCCAAAGAACAATATAAAACAAATTTCGTTCAATTCGTACGGTTACTTTAGGAGTTATAAGTATTTAAATATTTGACATTTGAAGACCTCTAGCGGGGGCATATGTTAACCTTTCGAAAAGAAAAAAAATTTAAATTGACATTTTAATATGCTCTTTCACATGAAACTTTCCGTTTTATCATAGGACGCGGTTCTTTTCTTGTAAAGGGACCGGAAAGGTTGGGGGTAAGAATAATAATAATAACTAGATGGCTACTGTTGCAAGCAACAGACGGATTCCTCCTTTATTAGACCATCCTTGGAACTGAAGTGTTAAAATCCGAAATAACAAGATGGAAAAATGAATAGTTGCTTTTGTATCTTATTCACTTCATCAAATGAGTCTTAAGAGCTTTAGTCTAATTTGGGACTCTCATTTATTTGTCGACAAAATAGAACAAAAAGATAATAAAGATACCTTTCATGTTTACGAAAGGTTTATACTCCATTATCTATCCATTCTAAATCCTTTAAAATTACTATCTCAAAACAGAATTGCACAATGATTTTGCAATGAGAGCATTTCTATAAATAGAAAATGACAATAGAATCAAAATGCAGCCAAGTAACCCTACTAAGAAAAAAAAAAAAAACAGAGACCAAGAGTAAAAGAGTTATGTTTCTTATACTATGTTTTATTCAAATAAGAAAGGCTACATGTGTGAAGAATAAATAACGTTGGACAAAAACTGCTAATTCTACAAGAGTAAGTTTGTTATGACCCTGAGAATGATCATTTGACCGTGAATAAAGGTCACAGAAAAAAGATAAGTATTTGAGGTAATTCTTTTCAAGATTGATCTTAATTTGATCAAAGCTCAATATTTTATCAACCAAAGTATGTTGTGACCTTGAAATCGAACAAATGACCTTGGGTCAAGGTCAAGGTAAAAGGGCTTGATGCAAGGAATATTTGTGTTAAGATTGAACTCTTAAGGTCAAATAATCTTTGTTCTATAGACAAAGTTTGGTGTGACCTTGAGAATCAAAATTTGACCTTGGGTCAAGGTCAAGGTGAAAGAGCATAACTTAACGATAATATGTATGAAGTCTGAACTCTGAAGGTCAAATAGTATTTATTCTATAGGCAAAACTTTGTTGTGACCTTGGGAATCAAAATTTGACCTTGGGTCAAGGTCAAGGTGAAAATGCTTGGCTTAACGATAGTATGTATGAAGTTTGAACGCTGAAGGTCAAATAGTCTTTGTTCTATAGGCAAAAGTATGTTGTGACCTTGAGAATCAAAATTTGACCTTGGGTCAAGGTCAAGGTGAAAGAGCTTGGCTAAACGATAGTATATATGAAGTTTGAACTCTGAATGTCAAATAGTCTTTGTTCTATAGGCCAAAATTTGTTGTGACCTTGAGAACAAAAATTTGACCTTGAAAGCATTAAATGTCTACCTATAAGTAATCTACCATCCAAGTTTCAACTCAAAATCTCCAAAAATGTAGAAATTTGCACTGTGCCAATTTAAAGTTCCATTTTCAACTCTGAATAGCGCGAAAACCGTAAATATTTTATCGAGCATGTAAGCGTATAAAAGTTTGCAAATTTCCCAAAGAACAATATAAAACATATTTTGTTCAAATCCGACAGTTAGTTAAGGAGTTATAAGAGTTTAAAGATTTGACCTTTGATGACCTCCAGAGGGGGCATATGTGAACCATTTGACAAAAAAAAATTTCATTCAAGATCTTCGTATGCTCTTTCACGTGGTACTTTCCGTTTTTTCATATGATGCTGTACTTTTTTGTAAAGTGTCCGGAACGGTTTTGGGGTAAGAATAATAATAAGAACTAGATGGTTACTGTTGCAAGCAACAGACGGATTCCTCCTTTCTTAGATCTTCCTCGGAACTGACGTGTTAAAATCCGAATAAAGAAAATGGAAAAAAGAAAAGTTGCTTAAGTACCTTATTCACTTCAGCAAATGGGTCAAAAGAGCTTATGTCTAACTTGGGACTCTTATTCATTAATCAACAAAATAGAAGAAAAGAAAAAATTAAGTACCTTTCATCTTTACGGAAGCTTTAAACTCCATGCTCTATGGATATCAAATCCTTTACAATTACTTTCTCAAAACCGAATTGCACAATGATTTTGCAATGAGATCATTTCTATTAATAGAAAATGACAACGAAATGTAATGCTACTAAGAAAAAAAAAAGAAACAGAGAACAAGAATAAAAGCGTTATCTTTCTTATACTATGTTTAGTTCAAATAAGAAGGACTACTTGTGTAAAGAATAAATAGTATAGGCCAAAAGTGTAAATTCTACAAGAGTAAATCATTGTTAAGACCTTGAGAATGATTATTTGGCTTTTAACCAATGTCATGGATGAAGGCTAAGTATTGTGATAATTCTCATCACGATTGATCTTTATCTGAGCAAAGCTCAATATCTAATCAACCAAAGTCAGTTATGACCTTGAAATCAAACAAATGACCTTGGGTCAAGGTTATGATGAAAAAGTTTGATGCAAGGAATATTTGTGTAAAGTTTGAACTGTCAAGGTCAAACAGTCTTTGTTTTATAGACTAAAGTTTGTTGTGACCTTGAAAATCAGAATTTGACCTTAGGCCAAAGTCAAGGTGAAAGAGTTGGGCCCAAGCATGATATGTATAAAGTATGAACTCTGAAGGTCAAATAGTCTTTGTTTTGTAGGAAAAAGTTGCTGTGACCTCGAGAATGAGAATTTGACCTTGGGTCAAGGTCAAAGTTAAAGAGCATGACTGAACAATTATTTGTATGAAGTTTAAACTCTGAAGGTCAAATATTCTTTGTTCTATAAACAAAAGTTTGCTGTGACCTTGAGAACAAGAATTTGACCTTGGGTCAAGGTCAAGGTGAAAGAGCTTGGTTTAATGATATTATGTATGAAGTTTGAACTTTGAGTGTCTAATAGACTTCGTTGTATAGGCAAAAGTTTGTTGTGACCTTGAGAATCAGAATTTGACCTTGGGTCAAGGTCAATGTGAAAGAGCTTGGTTTAACGATATTATGTATGAAGTTTGAACTCTGAAGGTCAAATAGTCTTTGTTCTACAGGCAAAAGTTTGTTGTGACGTTGAGAATGAAAATTTGACCTTGAAAGTAGGTCAACATTAAATTACTACCTATAAGTAACGTAGTATCAAAGTTTCAACTCGAAATCTCAAAAACTGTAGAAATTGGCACTGTGCCAATTTAAAGTTCCATTTTCAACTCGGAATAGCACAAAAACCGTAAATATTTTATCGAGCATGTAAGCGTATAAAAGTTTACAAATTTCCCAAAGAACATTTTAAAACAAATTTCGTTCAAATCGTACGGTTAGTTTAGGAGTTATAAGAGTTTATATATTTGACATTTGATGACATCTAGCGGGGGCATATATGATTTTTTCGACGACAAAATTTTTTTACCTCAAGATCTTTCATGCCCTTTCACATGATCGCTTTCGTATTATCATAAGAAGAGGTACTTTTTTGTACAGTGACTGGAACGGTCTGGGGGTAAGAATAATAATAATAACAATAATAAGAATAATAATAAGAATAAAGAAAAGACAATACAATAAGAGAAAGGATTCCGACGGAATAGTCGGAATCCTTAATAATAATAAGAACTAGATGGCTACTGTTGCAAGCAACAGACGGATTCCTCCTTTATTAGACCTTCCTCGGAACTGAAATGTTAAAATCCGAATAAAGAAGATGAAAAAAGAATAGTTTCTTTAGTACCTTATTCACTTCAGCAAATGAGTCAAAAGAGCTTATGTCTAACTTGGGACTCTTATCTATTTATCGACAAAAAAGAAGAAAAAGACGATAAATACCTTTCAAGTTTAGGAAGGCTTTAAACTCCTAGATCTATTATATCTATTTTGAATCCTTTTAAATTACTATCCCAAAAAGAATTGCACAATGAATTAGCAATGAGAAAATTTCTATTAATAGAGAATGACAACAGCATGAAAGTACAGACAAGTAATGCTACTAAGATAAAAAAAGGAAACAGAGAACAAGAATGAAAGAGTTTTCTATCTTACAATGTAAAGTTCAAATAAGAAAAACCACTTGTGTGAAGAATAAATATTTAAGAACAAAATCCTATCAATCCTACAAGAGTAAATGTTTGATATGACCTTGAAAAAGTTTATTTGACCTTGAACCGAGGTCATGGATGAAAGATAAGCATTTTAGTTTATTCTCATCAAGAATTTTTTTCATCTATTTAAAGCTCAATATTTTATCAACAAAAGTCTGTTGTGACCTTGAAATCAAACAAATGACCTTGGGTCGAGGTCAAGGTGAAAGGACTTGATGCAAGGAATATTTGCGTCAAATTTGAACTCTCAAGGTCAATTGTCTTTGTTCTATAGGAAAAATTTTGTTGTGACCTTGAGAATGAGAATTTGACCTTGGGTCAAGGTGAAAGGGCTTGGATAAATGATTGTATTCATGAAGTTTGAACTGTCAAGGTCAAATAGTCTTTGTTCTATAGGCAAAAGTTTGTTGTTACCTTGAGAGTCATAATTTGACCTTGAAACTAGGTCATCATCAATGACTACCTATAAGTAACCTACCCTCCAAGTTTCAACTCAAAATCTCAAAAACTGTAGAAATTGGCACTTTGCGAATCTAAAGTTCCATTTTCAAATCTGAATAGCTCGAAAACCGTTAATATTTTATCGAGCATGTAAGCGTATAAAAGTTTGCAAATTTTCCAATTGCAAAGAACAATATAAAACAAATTTCATTGAAATCGCACGGTTAGTTTCGGAGTTATAAGGTTTTAAAGATTTTTACCTTTGATGACCTCTTGTGGGGGCATATGTGAACTTTTCGACAAGAAAAAAATTTAAATTAAGATCTTTATTTGCTCTTTCACATGATACTTTCCATTTTATCATATGATGCGGTACTTTGTTGTAACGTCTCTGGATTGGCTTGGGGGTAAGAATAATAATAATAATAATAAGAATAACTTGATGGCTACTGTTGCAAGCAACAGACGGATTCCTCCTTTATTAGACCTTCCTCGGAACTGAATTACTAAAATCCGAATAAAGAAGATATAAAAAGAATAGTTGCATTAGTACCATATTAACTTCAGCAAATGAGTCAAAAGAGCTTATGTCTAATTCGGGACTCTTATTTATTTATCAACAAAATAGAAGAAAAAAAAATATTATATACCTTTCATGTTTACGAAAGCTTTAGACTCCATACTCAATCAATATCTAATCCTTTACAATGACTTTCTCAAAAAAAGAATTGCACAATGATTTTGGAATGAGATAATTTCTATTAATAGAAAATGACAACAACATGAAACTAACGATATGTAATGCTACTAATAATAAGAAAGAAAGAAACAGAGAACAAGAATAAAAGAGATATCTATCTTAATATGTAAAGTTCAAATGAGAAGAACTACTTGTGTGAAGAATAAATATTTAAGAACAAAATCCTATCAATCCTATAAGAGCAAATGTTTGTTATGACCTTGAAAAAGTTTATTTGGCCTTGAGCCAAGGTCATGGATGAAAAATAAGCATTTTAGTTTATTCTCATTAAGATTACATTTCATCTATTCAAAGCTCAATATTTTATAAACAAAAGTCTGTTGTGACCTTGAAATCAAACAAATGACCTTGGGTCAAGGTCAAGGTGAAAGGACTTGATGCAAGGAATACTTGCGCCAAGTTTGAAATCTCTAGGTCAAATGGTCTTTGTTCTATAGGAATAATTTTGTTGTGACCTTGAGAATGAGAATTTGACCTTGGGTCAAGGTCAAGGTGAAACGGCTTGGATCAATGATTGTATTTATGAAGTTTGAACTGTCAAGGTCAAATAGTCTTTGTTCTATAGGCAAAAGTTTGTTGTGACCTTGAGAATCATAATTTGACCTTGAAACTAGGTCATCATCAATGACTACCTATAAGTAACCTACCATCTAAGTTTCAACTCAAAATCTCAAAAACTGTAGAAATTGGCACTGTGCCAATTTAAAGTTCCATTTTCAACTTGGAATAGCGCGAAAACCGTAAATATTTTATCGAGCATCTAAGCTTATTAAAGTTTGCAAATTTACCAAAGAACAATATAAAACAAATTTCATTCAAATCGCACGGTTAGTTTAGGAGTTATAAGGTTTTAAAGATTTGACCTTTGATGACCTCTAGCGGGGGCATATGTGAACTTTTCGACAAGAAAAAAAATTTAAATTCAGATCTTTATTTGCTCTTTCACACGATACTTTCCATTTTATCATATGATGCGGTACTTTGTTGTAAAATCTCTGGATTGGTTTGGAGGTAAGAATAATAATATTAATGATAATAATAATAATAATAATAAGAATAATAAGAATAAAGAAAAGACAATACAATAACAGAAAGGATTCCGAAGGAAGTCGGAATCCTTAATAAGAATAAAGAAAAGACAATACAATAACTGAAAGGATTCCGACTATTCCGTCGGAATCCTTAATAACTAGATGGCTACTGTTGCAAGCAACAGACGGATTCCTCCTTTATTAGAACTTCCTTGGAACTGAAGTGTTGAAATCCGAATAAAGAAGATGAAAAAATGAATAGTTGCTTTTGTACCTTATTCACTTCAGCAAATGCGTCTTAAGAGCTTTAGTCTAATTTGGGACTCTCATTTATTTATCAACAAAATAGAACAAAAAGATAATAAATACCTTTCATGTTTACGAAAGCTTTACACTCCATGATCTATCAATTCTAAATCCTTTAAAATTACTATCTCAAAACAGAATTGCACAATGAATTTGTGATGAGAGCATTTCTATAAATAGAAAATGGCAATAGAATCAAAATACAGCCAAGTAATGCTACTAAAAAAAAACCTGAAAACAAGAGAAAAAGAGTTATGTTTCTTATACTATGTTTTATTCAAATAAGAAAGGCTACTTGTGTGAAGAATAAATAACGTTGGACAAGAACTGCTAATTCTACAAGAGTAAGTTTGTTATGACCCTGAGAATGATCATTTGACCGTGAATAAAGGTCACAGAAAAAAGATAAGTATTTGAGGTAATTCTTTTCAAGATTGATCTTAATCTGATCAAAGCTCAATATTTTATCAACCAAAGTATGTTGTGACCTTGAAATCGAACAAATGACCTTGGGTCAAGGTCAATGTAAAAGGGCTTGATGCAAGGAATATTTGTGTTAAGATTGAACTCTTAAAGTCAAATACTCTTTGTTCTATATGCAAAGTTTGGTGTGACCTTGAGAATCAAAATTTGACCTTGGGTCAAGGCCAAGGTGAAAGAGCATAACTTAACGATAATATGTATGAAGTTTGAACGCTGAAGTCAAATAGTCTTTGTTCTATAGGCAAAAGTATGTTGTGGCCTTGAGAATCAAAATTTGACCTTGGGTCAAGGTCAAGGTGAAGGAGCTTGGCTAAACGATAGTATATATGAAGTTTGAACTCTGAAGGTCAAATAGTATTTGTTCTATAGGCCAAAATTTGTTGTGACCTTGAGAACAAAAATTTGACCTTGAAAGTAGGTCAGCATTAAATGTCTACCTATAAGTAACCTACCATCCAAGTTTCAACTCAAAATCTCAAAAAATGTAGAAATTGGCACTGTGCCAATTTAAAGTTCCATTTTCAACTCTGAATAGCGCGAAAACCGTAAATATTTTATCGAGCATGTAAGCGTATAAAAGTTTGCAAATTTCCCAAAGAACAATGTAAAACATATTTTGTTCAAATCCGACGGTTAGTTAAGGAGTTATAAGAGTTTAAAGATTTGACCTTTGATGACCTCCAGCGGGGGCATATGTGAACCATTTGACAAAAAAAAAAGAATTCATTCAAGATCTTCGTATGCTCTTTCACATGGTACTTTCCGTTTTTTCATATGATGCTTTACTTTTTTGTAAAGTGTCCGGAACGGTTTGGGGGGTAAGAATAATAATAAGAATAATAATAAGAACTAGATGGCTACTGTTGCAAGCAACAGACGGATTCCTCCTTTATTAGACCTTCCTCGGAACTGAAATGTTAAAATCCGAATAAAGAAGATGAAAAAAGAATAGTTGCTTTAGAACCTTATTCACTTCAGCAAATGAGTCAAAAGAGCTTATGTCTAACTTGGGACTCTTATCTATTTATCGACAAAAAAGAAGAAAAATACGATAAATACCTTTCAAGTTTAGGAAGGCTTTTAACTCCTAGATCTATTCTATCTATTTTGAATCCTTTTAAATTACTATCCCAAAAAGAATTGCACAATGAATTAGCAATGAGAAAATTTCTATTAATAGAGAATGACAACAGCATGAAAGTACAGACAAGTAATGCTACTACGCAGCTACGTTAAGGCACTCCTCGTTTTTACGTTGCAATATTAGTGACATTTTTAAAAGACATTTTCAATAATGAAAAAAGGACATCCTCCAATAAAATTTCTTTATGTATTTGGTATCAGTATTTAACACTAAGCTTGTACTACACATTCAGCCAATAGTGATGTCATTTGCCACATCACAAGTCACGTGACATCTATTTATAACATGCAAACAATGAATTGTAAAAAACGAGCTGGCGCAACGCCATTCCTGCAGTTACAGTCCTATGCTTGCTACCAAAATACCTTGTAGGTATTGCCATTTATGAGTTCAAGTGCGCACTTTTCTTCTTTTTTATATTTTTGGAATAAAAGACGATTTTTATCTAAAAAATGACTAGAACAGCACTAAACTCCCAGTATTGTCATATATTTTAAATAGTCATAGATAGAATCGACAAAGTGCCTACTTAGAATATGGAGAACAACAATCTATGGGACTAGTTAAACGCGACCCCAACACATAGCATTGTAATTTCAGCCTGCGCCATGCAATTCTATACCATCACCCTACGACGATATCTTTTTCAAACGTATATGTGACTTGCGAAGGGAAGCAACTCGTAGTTTATAACAATCAAGGTCGACTTCGCCGATTTCGTTCTCATAGTTTTGTGGCCTTTAAACACAAATGTTTACCTGAGAAGATAAAATAAATTCTATGTTGTTTAATTGAGGAAAATTTCATCGTATTTCAATCAAAAAAGTGAAAAGATTAAATCTTTGGCAATCACTGAAATGTATTTTACAATTTCCTCACTCTGACGCAACGGTGCGATGGCGTAGTGGTGATGACGCAGGACTGCAAAATCCATGATCGCGAGTGCGATCCTGGCAGAGAGAACATTTTATTTTTCAAAATTTTTACGAAGTTCTTGCTTTTTTAATTATCAATAGGCATGGTTTCCGTATATCGTATATGCTTGTACTTATTAAAAGAGCTTTGTACAGTACAGATAAAATATGTGATATCAGGAAAGAGATGATTAATTCTGTACTAACATATAAATTATAATTTTCATTTTAGCTTGTGATATTCAATTTACGTGGTGTAAGAGAGAGAGAAAAAACAAACAGGGAGACGTGAAAATTTTATATCATTATTTTTTTTTTCATTCTAATTACAATCTAAAAGAATACCACGAAGAAAATGCATGTCGTACAATTATTTATAGTCGACAAAGTCCAATCTGAATGTTACGCACGCCACCTTACTTAGTAACTTCCAGCATTTTAATTTTTTAAGCCCTTTCTTCAAGTTGTCGTCGGTAGTATTTTCTCTCCCGTCTTTAAATTTGGCCTATAGAGAATAATATATAATATAATATAGAGAATTTATTATGATCTTATCATTATTATTTCCTTGCTATCACTTTGTTTAGATTGAAAGGCTGTATCCTCAGTTAGTTTAACGTCAGTTTAAAAAAAACGAATCAATCATTTAAAAAAAAGAATCCATAAAGCCTTCAAGCTTTTCTAAGACTTTGGGTAACATCCGCACGTGGTTGCTAGGCAAGCATTTTCATCAAATACTTGTATAGTACGTTATGCCATTCAAGAATTTTTACTATAGATAAAAGTTATGACATATTCAGCAAAAATTTCAATCATGTATAAAGATCTAACTCGATGATAAATGACAATAAAGAGTATCAAAATTTGCAAACGACAATAGACTCCGTGTTGATGACGTCAAAATCTGAGGTTGACGTCATTTCGCGCCATATTTGAAGACGTCATTTCTGAGGAGCGCCTTAACGTAGCTGCGTAAGATAAAAAAAGGAAACAGAGAACAAGAATGAAAGAGTTATCTATCTTACTATGTAAAAAATAAGAAGAACCACTTGTGTGAAGAATAAATATTTAACAGCAATACTCTGTAAGAACCAAAGAATTTCAAAACATATTGGCACGGCATGTCATGGATTTTTGAGATTTTTGGTATGGAAGTTCAATATGAAGTACTAGTATGTAAATCAACCCCAGTTTTTTCAAAAAGGTTGTCGTTGCCATGGTAACCGTGTCTGAAGTTTCAAAAATTGGGAAAATCTATAGGACAAGGCATATTTGTAGGCTTCGTTACCATGGAAACAGGTACATTTTAAATCTTAAATTGCTTTGATTATTTTCTTTTAATCCTTATACATGTAATTATGCATATTTGTAAAGGTTTTTACATTCATCTCGGATGCCTTATGTATACAAGATGAAAAATTCGGCCAAAACAGGGTATCAAAAGGCTTTGTTTTGGGCACTCAAAGACCCTTTTTTGCATGTTTTTACTGTTTTACAAGGTTGAAAATTTCATAAAAGCACCAATTTTTGAAGTCCAAATTCTAGTTATCCAATTAGTATCATCTTTGAACTCTACATGAATATAAAAAATTAATTGGGCTAATTTGTCCTTTTATATGCAAAGCAGCATCAAATTTAGTTGCTATGGCAACAATCGGCTGAAAGGTTTCAATACGATGAATTTAAACACAACCTCTATCAAACTATCTACGCATGATATTGGAACAGAAGTTCATGTATACATCTATCAGAGGCGTTTTGATATAAAAATGACATTGAAAATATTTCAAGGTCACCCACTGAATTTTCAAGGTCATTAAACTTTAAGTGACCAGATTTGATGAAAAATCCTGATTTTTCATAAAATGAAGGTGTCAATATTTTAGAAACCTTGAAATATTGAACTTAACAGTTATTTGCCATAAAATGATAAATGTATCACTTATTTCTTAGAACTATTGATAACGTTTCTTCACATCTTCGAATATCTAGATTCTTGCTGAGTATTTTGATAAAAAAGGGACGAAATCTGTATTTTTCTTGTTTTTTGACTAAATATAAATTCTAAAATTTGTCTTTCTTATATTCATATGCTTTTATAATATATATGACCTATGAAAATACTTAAATAAGAAAATCACAAAAATCGGTAACAAAAAAATTAAAAAATCAGAATTTTATGCAAAATTTGAGTCTCAAAGTATAAATGACCTTGAACATCAAGCCAATGACCTTGAACATTTTAATTGTTCTTATGTAAAAGATATAAGTCATATCTATACATGCATACATTTTGACAACCTTATGTAACTCTAAAGAGGAATAAAATTAATTTCAAAGATAATATGAAACAAGCAAAAAGGTCTAATGTTGCCATGGCAACGGTCTTTGACGACAGAATTTGGGTAAAACTCTTAAATACCCACTCTAATTTTTCGTTCATTTTATTTGTCAATAAACATACATTTCCATTGATGAAAATCACTTGTCTCCTATTGGTGCCTTTTGTGATATTTAAGATTGAAAATGGTCAAAAACACACTAAATTGGCCTTTATTTTCACCTCTATTTTAGGCTTCATTTCGACTTATTTTGGCTTTATACAATAAGTTTCCTGTAATAAATATCACATATCTAAGTGTACCAAGTAAGAATGGAAGTAAGGAAGAATAGATTATATAAAGATGAAGAAGCTGTTACAGTGGTATCCATGGCAACGAAGTCTCCGGAGCTGGCTTATTTCATGGTCCCAAAAGTGCTATAAATAGAATGACCTCGTTACCATGGCAACCAGAGGTCCCATTGGCTGAAAAGTGTTATTTTCATGGTCAGTACTTTATATATACCCATTATACCGAAAATCATCAAAATCCATGACATGCCGTACCGAACGATTTTGGTCCTTACAGAGAATGGCTATTAAGAACAAAATCCTATCAATCCTACGAGAGTAAATGTTTGATATGACCTTGAAAAAGTTTATTTGACCTTGAACCGAGGTCATGGATGAAAGATAAGCATTTTAGTTTATTCTCATCAAGATTTCTTTTCATCTATTTAAAGCTCAATATTTTATCAACAAAAGTCTGTTGTGACCTTGAAATCGAACAAATGACCTTGGGTCGAGGTCAAGGTGAAAGGACTTGATGCAAGGAATATTTGCGTCAAGTTTGAACTCTCAAGGTCAAATGGTCTTTGTTCTATAGGAAAAATTTTGTTGTGACCTCGAGAATGAGAATTTGACCTTGGGTCAAGGTGAAAGGGCTTGGATAAATGATTGTATTCATGAAGTTTGAACTGTCAAGGTCAAATAGTCTTTGTTCTATAGGCAAAAGTTTGTTGTTACCTTGAGAGTCATAATTTGACCTTGAAACTAGGTCATCACCAATAACTACCTATCAGTAACCTACCATCCAAGTTTCAACTCAAAATCTCAAAAACTGTAGAAATTGGCACTTTGCCAATTTAAAGTTTCATTTTCAACTCTGAATAGCTCGAAAAATATTTTATCGAGCATGTAAGCATATAAAAGTTTGCAAATTTCCCAAAGAACAATATAAAACAATTTTCATTCAAATCGCACGGTTAGTTTAGGAGTTATAAGGTTTTAAAGATTATACCTTTGATGACCTCTAGCGGGGGCATATGTGAACTTTTCGACAAGAAAAAAAATTTGAATTAAGATCTTTATTTGCTCTTTCACATGATATTTTCCCTTTAATCATATGATGAGGTACTTTGTTGTAAAGTCTCTGGAATGGCTTGGGGGTAAGAATAATAATAATAATAATAAGAACTAGATGGCTACTGTTGCAAGCAACAGACGGATTCCTCCTTTCTTAGACTTTTCTCGGAACTGGAGTGTTAAAATCCGAATAAAGAAGATGGAAAAAAGAAAAGATGCTTAAGTACCTTATTCACTTCAGAAAATGGGACATAAGAGCTTATGTCTAATTTGGGACTCTTATTTATTTATCAACAAAATAGAAGAAAACAAATACCTTTCATCTTTACGAAAGCTTTAAACTCCATGCTCTATGGATATCAAATCCTTTACAATTACTTTCTCAAAACAGAATTGCACAATGATTTTGCAATGAGATAATTTCTATTAATAGAAAATAACAACAACATGAAACTTCTGATATGTAATGCTACTAAGAAAAAAAAAGAAACAGAGAACATGAATAAAAGAGTTATCTTTCTTAAACTATGTTAAGTTCAAATAAGAAGGACTACTTGTGTGAAGAATAAATAGTATAGGACAAAAAATGTAAATTCTACAAGAGTAAATGATTGTTAAGACCTTGAGAATGATTATTTGGCCTTAAAGCAATGTCATGGATGAAAGATAAGTATTTTGATTATTCTCATCACGATTGATCTTAATCTGAGCAAAGCTCAATATCTAATCAACCAAAGTCATTTGTGACCTTGAAATCAAACAAATGACCTCGGGTCAAGGTCATGATGAAAGAGTTTGATGTAAGGAATATTTGTGTATGGTTTAAACTGTCAAGGTCAAACAGTCTTTGTTTTATAGACTAAAGATTGTTGTGACCTTGACAATCAGAATTTGACCTTGGGTCAAGGTCAAGGTGAAAGAGCTGGGCCCAAGCATGATATGTATAAAGTATGAACTCTGAAGGTCAAATAGTCTTTGTTTTGTAGGGAAAACTTGCTGTGACCTTGGGAATGAGAATTTGACCTTTGGTCAAGGTCAAAGTGAAAGAGCAAGACTGAACAATTATTTGTATGAAGTTTAAACTCTTAAGGTCAAATAGTCTTTGTTATATAGGCAAAAGTTTTTTGTGACCTTGAGAATCAGAATTTGACCTTGGGTCAAGGTCAAGGTGAAAGAGCTTGGTTTAATAATATTATGTATGAAGTTTTAACTTTGAATGTCTAATAGTTTTTGTTCTATAGGCAAAAGTTTGTTGTGACCTTGAGAATCAAAATTTGACCTTGGGTTAAGGTCAAGGTGAAAGAGCTTGGTGTAATGATATTGTGTATGAATTCTGAACTCTGCAGGTCTAATAGTCTTTGTTCTATAGGCAAAAGTTTGTTGTGACCTTGAGAATCAAAATTTGACCTTGGGTCAAGGTGAATGTGAAAGAGTTTGGTTTAACGATATTTTGTATGAAGTTTGAACTCTGAAGGTCAAATAGTCTTTGTTCTATAGGCAAAAGTTTGTTGTGACCTTGAGAATCAAAATTTGACCTTGACAGTAAGTCAACATTAAATAACTACCTATAAGTAACCTACCATCCAAGTTTCAACTCAAAATCTCAAAAACTGTAGAAATTGGCACTCTGCCAATTTAAAGTTCCATTTTCAACTCGGAATAGCACAAAAAACGTAAATATCTTATCAATCATGTAAGCGTATAAAAGTTTACAAATTTTCCAAAGAATATTTAAAAACAAATTTCGTTCAAATCGTACGGTTGGTTTAGGAGTTATAAGTGTTTAAAGATTTGACCTTTGATGACCTCTAGCGGAGGCATACGTGAACTTTTCGGCGACAAATTTTTTTACCTCTAGATCTTTATATGCTCTTTCACATGATACTTTTTGTTTAATCATAAGAAGTGGCACTTTATTGTACAGTGACTGGAACGATTTGGGGGTAAGAATAATAATAATAAGAATAATAACTAGATGGCTACTGTTGCAAGCAACAGACGGATTCCTCCTTTATTAGACCTTCCTCGGAACTGAATTGTTAAAATCCAAATAAAGAAGATGGAAAAAAGAATAGTTGCTTTAGTACCTTATTCACTTCAGCAAATGAGCCATAAGAGCTTATGTCTAACTTGGGACTCTTATTTATTTATCTACAAAATAGAGGAAAAAATGATAAATACCTTTCATGTTTTCGAAAGCTTTAAACGCCATGCTCTATCAATATCAAAATCCTTTACAATTACTTTGTCAAAACAGAATTGCACAATGACTTTGCAATGAGATAATTTCTATTAATAGAAAATGACAACAACAAGAAAGTACAGATATGTAATGCTACTAAGAAAAAAAAAATAGAAAAAGAACAAGAATAAAAGAGTTATCTTTCTTCTACTATGTAAAGTTCAAATAAGAAGGACTACTTCTGTGAGTAATGAATAGTATAGGACAAAACGTGTGAATTCTACAAGAGTAAATGATTGTTATGACCTTGAGAATGATTATTTGACCTCGAACTAATGTCATGGATGAAAGATAAGTATTGTGATTATTCTCATCACGATTGATCTTAATCTGAGCAAAGTTCAATATCGAATCAACCAAACTCTGTTGTGACCTTGAAATCGAACAAATGACCTTGGGCCAAGGTCATGGTGAAAGGGTTTGAGGCAAGGAATATTTGTGTAAAGGTTGAACTGCCAAAGTCAAACAGTCTTTGCTTTAAAGACTAAAGTTTGTTGTGACCTTGAGAATGAGATTTTGACCTTGGGTCAAGGTCAAGGTGAAAGAGCTGGGCCCAAGCATTATATGTATTAAATGTGAACTCTGAAGGTCAAATAGTCTTTGTTCTATAGGCAAAAGTTTGGTGTGACCTTGAGAACGAGAATTTGACCTTGGGTCAAAGTCAAGGTGAAAGAGCTTGACTGAACAATTATGTGTATGAAGTTTGAACTCTGAAGGTCAAATAGTCTTTGTTCTATAGGCAAAAGTTTGCTGTGACCTTGAGAATGAGAATTTGACCTTAGGTCAGGATCAAAGTGAAAGAGCATGAATGAACAATTATTTGTATGAAGTTAAAACTCTGAAGGTTGTATAGTCTTTGTTCTATAGGGAAAATTTTGTTGTGACCTTGAAAATCAGAATTTGACCTTGGGTCAAGGTCAAGGTGAAAGAGCTTGGTTTAATGATATTATGTATGAAGTCTGAACTCTGAAGGTCAAATAGTCTTTGTTCTACAGGCAAAAGTTTGTTGTGACCTTGAGAGTCAAAATTTGACCTTGAAAGTAGGTCAACATTAAATGACCACCTATAAGTAACCTAGTATCCAAGTTTCAACTCAAAATTTCAAAAGCTGTAGAAATTGGCACTGTGCCAATTTAAAGTTCCATTTTCAACTCGAAATAGCGCGAAAACCGTAAATATTTTATGGAGCATGTAAGAGTATAAAAGTTTACAAATTTCTCAAAGAACATTTATAAACAAATTTCGTTCAAATCGTACGGTTAGTTTAGGAGTTATAACAGTTTAAAGATTTGAACTTTGATGACCTCTAGCGGGGGCATATGTGAACTTTTCGACGACAAATTTTTTTTCCCTCAAGATCTTTATATGCTCTTTCACATGATCCTTTTCGTTTTATCATAAGAAGTGATACTTTTTTGTTCAGTGACCGGAACGATCTAGGGGTAAGAATAATTAACCATAATAATAATAATACTACGTTTTTAGGCCCGCTTATGTAAAGACAAATAATAACGATTTAGCATGATTATATAGTAAAAAGGAATTAATCGAAATCGGGACCCGATTCCGATTATTAACATGCACATAAGCGACCCTAACCTGTTTTGAGTATGAATATAGCTTGTGCAGAAAATAATTATTTTCCATCTTTAGAAATTATTAGCATTTGATTATAAGCACTGAAACTTTGATTTAGCATGTTGAAATCTAGAAATTCATTTTCAACTATGTAGAGGAAATTCGCGGACCCAAGCGAGCCAGGCGACGCTGAAAATGGAGCTGAATATAACCTTCTATATGCTGATTTAATTCATTTCAATTAGGTAAGCTACTTAAAGGGAAGTTATTTATTTGATTTCATTGGAGCATAACAGAAATTGTAAGCCGAGGGAGACGGTGCAAGACATACCGGGTCAAACTCAATGATCGTCTGCAGGCTGACAGGTGCGAGTAAAAGATTTCACAGTCATCGCGAAAACTCACTAGCCCAACTGCCCTGGCTACCAAAAGTTTCCTCGGGCTACTAATATTTGCTTAGGGGCCCCAACTGCAATGGGGGGGGGGGGGGGGGGGGGGGGGGGGGGTGGCACATACAATTTTTGATGGGAAACACTTCCGAGGCCCAAAGTGCCGAGTTGGAAGTTTTGTAGAAAACACGAGACTACCCCCACCTGGGATCGAACTAGTAAGGTTCTGATGTTAAGTCTGATGCTCTACCGAATGAGCCAAAGAGATGTCCCACAGGCCCAGTCTAGTACAGGTGGCAGCTTAATAGAATCTAGCACCACTTTGAGTTCCGGATAGAAAAATATCAGTCGAGGGTGGGATTTATCAAGTCCCAACCAAGGCGTTAGCGAGATTATTTTGAGATTATTTTTCTCGGACATTGAAACTTGCAAAGTCCTCTTGTTTACGCATCAAAATGACTGAACGTCATGCTAAAAGTATGTGCACGTGAAATAACATGCGTCAAGTTGACTGTGACGTCATAAAGGAACAATCAACAGTGCCGGATCAGGGGTGCCGGATCGAATTCTCCAGCACCGCTGAAAAGGGGAATCAGCCTATCCAATGTGCGAGAATACCACTGTGAGTGTCCGCGCAACTCACTTCTGAAATCGGAAAATTGAAGTTTTCTTTACTTTGTCGTCAATTTTTGCGTTTAAAATTTTTATAGGGAGATAGATCTCGAACTCTCATAACTAATGGTGTTTGATATATGTCTGTACGACCAATATTACGCTCACAGTGAAAGAAAATAGTTTTAATAGATAGGGAGTTTTCCATGTTAATTTTAGTGCGAAGTCGGCGATCTTTAACACTGAGTCTATGGAGAACGTCGACGACGTCGCGCTAAAATAACTTTCCTCGCGGCTCACTTCGGAAACTGAATAAACACAATTTTGACTACCTTATGATGCAAAAATTTAAATGAAGTTGACACCATTTAATAGATCTCGCTTAGTCATAAATTTTGGTATATGATAGGGAGTACGTACACCCAATTAAACAATATAGACAAAACAAGTTTTAGATGGGCCTTTTCCCATGCTAATTTTTCCCATGACGTCGCGACGCTCTCCATAGGCTCAATGTTAAAATCGGCGACGTCACACTAAAATTTAACATTGAAAACGCCCTATCTAAAACTTATTTTGTCTGTATAATATGATTGGATAAACCATCGACCATGCAACATATACCAAAATTTACGACTAAGCAAGATCTATTCAATGATATAGATTTTATTTTAATTGATGCATCACAAAGTTATCAAAATTTCGTTTATCCAGTTTCCAAAGTGAGCCGCGCGGACAGTAACAATAATATAGAGATCTCCCCATCTAAAACTATTTTCTTTCACTGTGAGCGTAGTATTGGTTGTACAGACATATATCATACACCGTTAGTTACGACCGATCAATTTTATATGGCCTTACATACACCGTTAGTTACGACCGATCAATTTTATATGGCCTTACCTGCTCTTGCTAAGCTATTGCTGTGCGAAGAGCAAACATATACATGACGCGTCACTCAGGTCAGATTTCCTATAGACAAGTCGGTCTACCAAGTTTTTGATCAGTCTATAGACGGACCAGAATAACTATAGACATTGTCTATCAGTCCACCGTTAATTTCGCACACTGGACACCAGACCATCAAGAGAAGGCATGGGCAGAGAAAGAGACGAAGAAATAGACGGCAATGACGGAGAAAGAGACGGTTGCGGCGGTGTCAATTTTATAGGAGGTATCGGCTCTTTCTATAACAAGATTAGATTGATTCTTTGACAGATTTTCTGCCTGTTTTAAGCGTTTGTTTAAAGTTTGTCCAGTGTGTTTGAATCAAGGATGCATACATAACTCCGACAGCACACACATGTACATTTCGTATGTACGTTAAGTGAAGAATCAATTGCCTGACTTCGCGACTTCTGGAAATCAATACTAGTATTGAGTTTTTAGAGTAATACTAACGATATTAAAGAAGATCTTTTTCTTGTATGTACAGTAGTCCGTGTACACGTTTAGAAATTATGTAAACGTTTACAGTCAATAAACAAAACGGTTCCGTGTACACATGTAAACGTTTCACCCTTACATGAAATGTTGGATATTTTAGAGTTTTTAATGGTCCAAATAATGAATAGAAAATGAGGTTTTTATTGGTTCAAATATAATTTTTAGACACAATGTGAGTTTTCATCGAACCAAATAATTTTTTATCGGCAAATCCGATAAAACCGATACATTTTATGAACTCTGGAGTTGGGCTAGTGAGTTATTGGAAAGACTGCTTGAAATTATTAAGATATTTTATGATGAATATATTACGTAACTATATATTCAGAACATGTAAATTGTTATGATTATTAGGCATTGAAATCAGTACAGGCTTGATTGAAATTCGAGAAAAATTATGGAATGGCAGATACATGCATATTGCATCTGCCAAAATGAAGCTATTGCTTAAGAAATAACAACTAGCTAGCCATAGATTGTTGTCCAGTAATTCCCCCAGTTGCATGAACCAAACAAATTATCACTGAGCTGCGAAGCAGCGAGGCTAGGGATTAATCTACTTCAGCGTCCTGCGTTACTGACGCATAAAAATTCCCCAGGACCCATTGATTCCAGATCGTGCATCCCACCGTACCCATTATTCATTTTTGTACAGTGTGTCCCCTTTAGTTCATCGTTCTTGACATTGAAAGTTTTATATAAAATTACTGTCTCGTGTTTATATTTTGTCTGGTCATTTAAACCTTACAGAAGGTTGATCATGTCCATGGTATTGTAAGAGACATT
The DNA here is from genome assembly GCA_033119305.1 of Pinctada imbricata. Classification (NCBI taxonomy): domain Eukaryota; kingdom Metazoa; phylum Mollusca; class Bivalvia; order Pterioida; family Pteriidae; genus Pinctada; species Pinctada imbricata. Next base: position 50,169,665 of record VSWD01000013.1, on the reverse strand, counting down.
AATTGTTGCGCATCAAAATGTTTGGATATAAAAGTTATATGCAGTCCGATGCGAGTCTAACGATCAATTGCGGTTGATCATTTCTTCCACGCATTCTAAAATTTCTGTTATCAATATTTCTTGAAATTTCTAAAACGTGGGTCCTGTAGCATCATATCCTACCTGTTCTGCTACGTCTTTCGTTACACTTTTTCGACATTGTAACTTTCATACTTTTTTTGCATATTACGTACATTGTTTAGATTTGAGGATCACTGACGAGGGTTAAGTACCCGAAATGTGCATGTCTGGTCCATGTTGCCAATTTATCTGTTCTTAAATGATGCTATTGAATGACAGTATGAAGACATGCATTTACATTTTTACCACTTGGTGAGTGTCACCAGGGCCGACGCTAGGGCTGATTTGGGGCTGATATTCGGGCCCATTCCCAATGCAAAATAGTATATTTTTTCCCCAATTTAGACGCTAAAAATTCCCAATTTTGTATGGTCCTTCTTTGATATATTGTATCAAACCCGCCATAAGGCCAAAGTTGCATACCGCTATCCATCACTGATGTAACTAGGTACAAACAAGTGTTAATCCCCCAATAATTACTGCTAAACAAGGTACAATCATGTAAATAATATGTTTTAAATAAACACTGTCTCAGGTAAGATAATATATATCCAAAGAGTTTGCTTGTCAAGTATAGCTTTGACCATGCGGTCGAAATTTACATCAAATGAGGATGATATGTGCCCTTTGCAGCAGTTGTTGGGAAAATTTGCAGCAGTTGTTGGGAAAAAAACCCAAACAAATCAACATTCTGTGAAGTCATTGATACAATGATTTTTTGTCGACAAGCTTCCCGCCATCACTACCGCACCATTTACTTAGCTATTTACCACTATATTGGTATTCATGTTTTCAATACTTTTAATGAAAAAAATCTGATTGAATTTCACTATTCACAAATTTTAATGTTATCAGTAAATCTCGATTGATCAATATAATCCTGAATCTGTTGTGCCAAATTCTAGAAAAACGAAAGACGGCAGCTGGTATAACGAGGGAGAAGTGCATATTCAAATGTCATCTAGCTCGAATAAAGGGTTAAAATAAAATTTTATTTCAGCTGTAGATTTCCCAATTTTGTTCAAAATACCGCTGTTTTTCCCAATTTGAAAGGCTTTGGCCCCTTTCCCAAAATACCTTGCGACAGCCCTGGTCACTGCTGGTGGACCAGGATTCCCCGAGGGCACATGTAGCCAAGTTCGATCAATTTCGGTTGATCGTTTCTTCCACGCATTCTAAAATTTCTGTTATCAAAATTTCTTGAAATTTCTAAAACTTGGGTCCTGTAGCATCATATCCCACACGTTCTGCTACGTCTTTTGGTATGCTTTTTCGACATAGTAACTTTCATACTTTTTTGGCATATTACATTGTTTAGATTTGAGGATCACTGACGAGGGTTAAGTACCCGAAACGTGCATGTCTGGTCCATGTTGCCAATTTATCTGCTCAGCTTAAATGATGCTTTCCAATATGAAGACGTTTACATTCTTATCATTCGGATTCAGAGATACATGTAACGCAAAAATTCTTCCATGCCGTGGTAAACTTTGCAGGATAATATGAATCAACAAATTAAAATTGTTTAATTCACACCTAAGTGTAGAAAGGACCGGCTTCGTACACCATATATAATTGGTTTGTACTATACAGTACATGTACGAAGCCTCGCATGTATAAATAAAGCAACTAAATAAACAACAAATTACTTAATTTGGCAAATTTTACTTTTAGATGGAATTTTGTGAGATACATGTTTTATTTCTATTTTTTCTGGAATATATTATGATCTCGCGGACATAAAACACCGCAAGCCATTCATATCACTTCTATTCTCGAGTTTAAGACGCAGCGAAGAAAAGATTCTTTATTATACGCCCGTCATTTGACGGGACGTATTATGGTATGGCAAAGTCCGTCCGTCTGTCCGTCCGCTTAAGGAATGCAATTAATTGAATTTGTGTCAACAGATTTTTATGCAGTTGTACATTGTGATCAGACTATGGAGAGGAAGCTGCCTTTTTATTTTTAGGTTCATTCAATTTGTCGTTACGGAGTTATGGGACTTAGAATTTTAACATACTGTGAAAATATACTAAAATAGTTTAAAATTCTTTAAAATTCTATTTGGTTGAAATGTTTTAAAATTTTGTATACTTCAAGTAGAAAGGATGTTCTTTGACATATGTAAAGGGTTTTTATACGCCCGTCATTTGACAAGTCGTATTATGGTATGGCAAAGTCCGTCCGTCCGTCTGTCCGTCCGTCCATCAGCCTATGGAATGCAATAACTTGAATATGCGTCAACGGATTTTCACGAAATTCATACATTATGATTGGACTATGGAGAGAGAGCCGCCTTTCGATTTTCAGGTTCATCTGATTTGACATTACAGAGTGATGGGACTTAGATTTTTAAAATACAGTGAAAATATACTAAAATAGTTAAAAATTCTTTAAAAATCTATTTCTGGTCGAAATGTTTTGAAATTTTGTATACTTCAAGTAGAAAGGATGTTCTTTGACATATGTTTCGGGTTTTTAATTTTTTTGTGGCATAACCGGGAAATTATGTGTAATGGGGGGGGGGGGGGTTATATGCACATACATGTTAAGCTAAGGACAAAAATGTAGGTGCATGGAACAGATTTTCATGATATTTGTACATTGTGATCAGACTTTGAAGAGGAAGCCGCCTTTCGATTTTAATGTACACTGATTTGTCCTTATGGAGTTATGGGACTTAGATATTTTGGTGTTGTGAAAAAAATCCCAACAGGCGTATCTTGCTGCGTGAGCGTAGGCTTTATAATACTTGGGACTCATAAAATTCTGCTGACCCATTGGTCAAATTTCATTGGGTCCAAAGGACCCATTTAGATCAAATTGTAGATTAATCTCTGGTGAGTGGATAATTTGATTGGTTCATGTGACAAGAGGAATTACTAGACAACAAATCACAGCTTGCTAGTTGTTATTTCTGTTCAAATATTGTTCTGCACAAACTTTATAGCACGTGAAGGGGCAGAGCTTAGCGAACTGTTAGTACACCAGTCCTAAAATAGAATTAAGTTTGTTTGCCGTTAACCGACCGACCCACGTAAAATTTATGCTGCGGGTAGGAGACTTATATCGCTCAGGGATCATAATATTTTTGAATATGCCTGATATCAATTTATACACTGCAGCGATCAGAATGTAGAGAGGATGCTGCCTTTCTATTTTCATGTTCACCTAATATTGTGTTACAGAGATATGGCTCTTAAATTTGTTTGGTTTGTTAAAATCAATTCTGACAGGCATAATTTACTGTGTTAGCATAGGCTTTATTCGAAATGATGGAGACATTTATTGGTTCATAAGGCATGTGTCATATACCTGTGCTTCATATGACTTAATAATATGTGCACACTTTTAAAATCAATGAGTTGGTATTAACCTATACATCAAGTATTCCCTTCTGAGTTGACTTTCTGAATTCATCCCTTCATCATATGCATATTTTTTCTATTTTCAGTAAACTTGGAAACTGAATGACATTTGATGCACTTCCACTCACAATTTCCAAATGTGACTCAACAGATGCAACCTGTTGTCAAATTTTTCTTTCATGTCAAGTGAAATAATGAAGGGCAGCATTTGTCTGATTGATGAAAATTCTCAAAATCAGCATTTGTTACCTATAATTTCATCAAATTTAATGTGACTGTGCTGCTAAATGAAGGTAAGTGAAGTTCAACGTCAGGCCATAACAAATTATACATGTTGTTCATGTTGTCTGATTTCCTTCACAATTCTTGGCTAAGTGGAAAACAAAACATTCTTAACAGGTATTCCATTATCTGTACATATTCACTCAGAATCGGTTTGAAATTCATTTCAATTCATTGCACATTGATTTAAAGGTGACAGTTTTGAAAAACGAAATCTGATTTATCACTAAGTATTATGACACACCAATATTTAGACATAAATATCACAGTATCTGGATGTTTGTATCTCTGTCCACCTCCTCTTCTGTGTGCCACAGCTGATAAGATACTGACCAAACACCTAGTCCTATAGAAATTTCTTCAATTTACCATGTTTATTGACTGTATGATGACCAGATAGAAAACCTTTCACATATGGACATGATGGAGTAGCATAAAGTCACCATACTGTCTGTCTGTCTAAGCTCAAATCTTCTAAACCCTACATCAGAGTTTGTTCATATTTAATATTAATGTCCTCTGGGGCAAAGGTACTTAAGGTCAATTATCAAAGGTCAAGGTTATTACAGGCTAAAAAGTATATTTTTGTGAAAGTATATTTCTTGTGCAATAAAAACTTTTAAATTCATATAAAACCAGTGTGAACTTGTCCAAATGATCTGAAATTTTGAATAATGATAGAAAAATGTAAACTAGAAATCTCTTTTGAGATTTTTCATTGAGTTGATGAGAAATTTTGTTCCAAAGGGGGAGGGGATGGTTGTTACACATATCTCCAGGTGAATGTATATATATAGGCTGCTTATGAGTATTTCATCATGTATCCCACAATTGTTTATTGGGAAAGGTCACAGATTAGATTTTGCTTGACTGACCTTATATTCCATTTGGATGATGCCAGTGCATTACTTTGAAAATACTGAAATAACATACAAGTATTACCTATGTAGTATATATGTACTAATATTACATGTACCGCAAGTTAATTGGTTCCATAATTAATAATATGGTGATTTGAGATAGAAAAGTTTAAACCATGATCACCATGGATCATACGATGGAAAAGTATAAACCACTAAAATTAAATATAGGCATTTTAGGGGATGTCATTGTTTCCTGGTTTCAGATACTTTTTGGCTAGATTGTTTAAAATCACCATATTATTATTATGGAACCGATTAGCTTGTAATAATAATAATAATAAGAATAATAATAAGAATAAAGAAAAGACAATACAATAACAGAAAGGATTCCGACGGAATAGTCGGAATCCTTAATAAAGAAAAGACAACACAATAACAGAAAGGATTCCGACGGAAAAGTCGGAATCCTTAATAATACTACGTTTTTAGGCCCGCTTATGTATCGGACAAATAATAACGATTTAGCATGATTATATAGTAAAAAGGAATTTATCGAAATCGGGACCCGATTCCGATTATTAACATGCACATGAGCGACCCTAACCTGTTTTGATAACCCCTTATTACAGCTAGTATGAATATAGCTTGTGTAGAAAATAATTATTTTCCATCTTTAAAAATTAGTAGCATTTGATTATGAGCACTGAAACTTTGATTTAGCATGTTGAAATCTAGAAATTCATTTTCAACTATGTAGAGGAAATTCGCGGACCCAAGCGAGCCAGGCGAGCTAAATCTCCAAGGAAAACAAGATGGACGCCGAGGTTGCATTTTCCGCACGACGCTGAAAATGGAGCTGAATATAACCTTCTATATGCTGATTTAATTCATTTCAATTAGGTAAGCTACTTAAAGGGAAGTTATTTATTTGATTTCATTGGAGCTTAACAGAAATTGTAAGCCGAGGGAGACGGTGCAAGACATACCGGGTTTAACTCAGTGATCGTCTGCAGGCTGACAGGTTTTCACAGTCATCGCGAAAACTCACTAGCCCAAATGCCCTGGCTACCAAAAATTTCCTCGGGCTAATAATATTTGCTCAGGGGCCCCCAACTGCACAGGGGGCACATACAATTTTTGATGGGAAACACTTGCGAGGCCCAAAGGGCCGATTTGGGAGTTTTGTAGAAAACACGAGACTACCTCCACCTGGGATCGAACTCGCAACGTTTTGATGTTAAGTCGGACGCTCTACTGAATGAGCCAAATGTGACGTCACTAAGAAGGAAGGTCCAAATATATCGGTACGTGCGACAGATAACTCGACAAAGGAGGAAATAATATCAGAATATAGAGATCTCCTACGTTTCCTTGAACCATTTGGGGATAAGGTGATCCTCAAAATTGTCAACTTGCAACCTGTTTCAATCAAATTGTGGAACAAATGTAAAGGTTTATCAAACAGTGACGATATTGATCAACAGGAAACACAAATATTCGAACAAGTACAGGACATCAACAGATCACTACAGGAGTTGTGTGACACACATGAGATTGAGTTAATCAATTTCACTAGCTTCCTGTGGAAAAGTCGAGGTGGAAAAAAGGGGAAAAATCGTTACTCAATAAATGAGAAACTGTTGCAGGACGGTGTGCACCCAGGACCACTTTTGAGCCAAGTCTGGATCCGACATCTTTTGCTTAATATTGACAAAGTGTGTAAACCAGGAACACATCCAGACGACGTGCTCAGACTTGATCCAAACAGTTCAGAGGCTGACGAGTTCCTCTCAGCAGAGGAATATTAAGTGTAAGTTAGAATAAGTTACATTTCTGGTAGACTTCTAAAGTGATCCAGTCTATAAATACAAAATGTAAAACTGATCGTATGAACAGGTAAATTTGAAAAAAAAAATCTATCTTTTCTTCTGTTTATTCTTAGGCGGATTACTGCTGCCAAGAAAACCTTATCAAAGATATTGATTTTTGTACAATTTGATCATTGAGCGTGTTATTTTAGAAATTTGTCAAACTTTTCTTTTGCTTTACTCTTAGGCGGACTAGTGCTGCCAAGAAAACTATATCAAAGATATTGAAATATTTTATTTAAATTGTTACTCACTTTATTTTGAGGCACAACTGATAGGAGAAGTTTATATAAGGAAGTCAAATTAATCTCAATTGCTAAAACACTAGTACTGTACTAGAAAGCAATAAGACAATTATCATTGGCAGACTAGTGCTGCCATGACACAAGAGATATACCAATAGTCATTCGGAAGAGACTTTAAACCGAGGTCCCGTGTCTCGGTGTGGCGTAGGCACGTTAAAGATCCCTCAATGCTTCGGGTGGGTCCGTAGTATAGGTCTAAATTTCAACCGTATAACCATTTGGAAATTATCATCTAGTAAATAACTAAACGGTGCCTAGGCAGAGTAGTACTGCCAGATACATTACATACAAAAACCATAACTTAAATGTATTACCCTAGGCAGACAAGTGCTGCCAGGCTGAAGTGACAATAAAAGAATCTAAAACTATTAAATAGATATCCTGAAAATCTAAGACGTAATACAATATAACTTTTGTCTCCGACTAATAGTAACCTCTTTCATTAAATACAAGAGGATTAAATACTAATATCAATTACACACATACACACGCAAACAAACACACATTTCCTAGGCGGACTAGTGCTGCCAGGTTAAATAAACTTACAACACACTATAATACAAATCAAGCATACAAAACAGCGAATATGGCTAGTGGATTCCATGCCTCGACTCCAATCTATGCCTACGACAGGTTTAAGCGAACTAGACTTCCTAGTAGTGTATGCTCAAGATGCGACAGTGAACTAGGAGAAGGCGAATTACGAGTAAAGTGTTCTGTATGCGACCTAAATTATTGCATTCCCTGCTCAAAAATGTCAAGACCGCTTGCGCAGGTCATCCTAGAAGGCAAGGATGGAAACATAAAATGGACATGCAATCCATGGAAATCAAATTTCCCCACATTTAGCAGTTTGAAGATTGCAATCGATAACTTGGACACCAAGAATTCACAACGTTTAGATTCGTTGGAAAATATGATGTCAAATATTGACAAAAACCTTCAGTCAAAGGTCAGGAATGAAGTAAAATGTATGAAGGAAGAGGTCAAAAAGGAGGTCAAGGATTCAATTATGGACATGGTTAAATCAGAAATTAAATCAGAAATTAGGGAGAATGAAGAAAGGAAAAACAGATCCTCCAATATTGTCCTGTTTCAATTGCAAGAATCAGACAGCCGTGATCCTGAAGTCCGGAAAGAGTTTGATAATACAGTCCCGATTACGTTAACTGTCTACCCCTCAAGGAGGAATTTTTGTTAGACGAAGGAGAAATTTTGTGAGGTAAAATGAAGACGAAAAAATAGAAGAGGAATTTTTAATCCGAAATGTAAAAGGAAAAATAGAGGAGAAATTTGTGAGGTGAAAGGAGAAAGAGAAGAGGAATTTGTAAGGTGAAATAAACGAGAACCATGAAAGCGAACTCGAAAGAGAAATATTTCTCCTTTAATTCCCGCTTCGATTCTCTTCATGTTCTGTTACGTTTCTCTTACAATTCCGCTTACGTTTCTCTTTCAAATTCCGCCTTCAGTTCGCTTTCAATGTTCGCCTCCAGCCTCGTTTTGGAAATATATATGGGCGGGGCTTAATGCGGTCTATGTATAAGGCTTAAAATCTAAATATTACAATATTTTTAAACGTTTATTTACCCTCTTTTCTTTTATCACACTGATTATCGAATTATATGCTATGATAATTGGATATATTGAGTCTCTAGATAAAATTTAATCATTTTTAAACAGCTAAATTTATCGTGTAAAAAGGTCCGTTTCAACGGGTTATAGAACTTATTTAACAATTATTCTAAAATATGAGTCAAGAAGCAAGTCATTTTATTCATCTAGACGTCAGTTCTCATTATTGACCCCTTGTCCTTTACATGTATATACCCCGTAATCGATCGATTATGACGGGTGTCGTTCAGGTAGGCATGGTAGTCTACCTGTGTGGAGTCAGTCATGCGTTCAAGTATTTACGTCCAAAAGTGACAGTGTCTGGAATGGTCAGATATAAAATGTATAAAAAATATTTAAGAGTGATAGTGTGTTTTATTTATATTCTTTCAACAATAACTAAAGGAAACACGAAAGGGATTTCCCCCTAACGAATATTTTTGTTTTGTTTTGTTTTTTTTTTATTTTCGGTCATTTGTGTACACGGGGCAAATTTTTAAACTCAATGCTCCCTTCCTTCTTCTCCTTCATACCCATTTTTTTTTTATTTGCGTGAGGTCCAATTCCATGCTCTGAAAAAGAAGTTCTTACTTCACTGGGGTTTTTTTTTTTATTTATTTTTAAAAAATTCTTCATCTTTATTTCGATTTTATCTCGGGTTTTCTTTGTTCTTTCATCCATTTACAAAATTCCGTCTTTGGTCCATGATGTGATTAAAATTTCTCGCGGATTCCAACATAACGATCGCTGGGTACCATATCGGGAAGGAATTACGGCCGTCTTATCAAACAATTGAAAACTTTTCTCGACGGACAAAAACTATATTCTTTCAATTTTTATTGGGGGCGCATTCCCGATACAACATGCTGTGCTTGATTGACGATCCTGGTATGTGAAGCCCTGGTCATGAGATGAATTAAGTACATTGTTGACATTTTTTTTTTCATAAAGATATTAACATATAATAGATCTAGAGACATTGTTTGAATGAAAGCGCGGATCTAGAGCGAGAGTAGGAGGACTCCCCATCCTTTCAGAATTTGCCAAAAATTCTTAATATATATACATTGTACATGTATGATTATTTTTGCTTTGTACGTATTACTTTTTTTTATAAAATAATAAACGTGATGCTCGCCATGATTTGCCCCCCCCCCCATTACAAAAAAATCTAATCACCCTCCTCTCCCCTAAAGAATTGTTGACGATTTCGGCATGCCATGCAAATGAAGAGATAGCGTTAGAAAATGTAAACATTGATAGGGTTTCCTTTTTTAAAGATATAGACGTACGCGTCTGAATCATGCGCTCGGTCCAATCTTGAGTTTAAGTACGATCCAGA
>VSWD01000013.1:49407340-49463805 GCA_033119305.1 Pinctada imbricata | reverse complement strand
CCATGATGAGACCTTTCAATTTATGCTGTAACATTGGACCTAGTGACCTTGACCTTGGACTTTGACCTAGTTAAAGATTTTGGTTAAAGTTTCTGGTTTAAGCAAAATCTAAGGAACTGTATGCAGTAGAAACTTTATATTATACATGTATGTTGCCCATGATGAGACCTTTTAATTTATGCCGTAACATTTGACCCAGTGACCTTGACCTTGGACTTTGACCTAGTTAAGATTTTGGTTAAGTTCTTGGTTTAAGCAAAATCTAAGAACTGTATGCAGTAGAAACCTTATATTATACATTTAGGTTGCCTACTTTTGAAATATAAGAGGTAGGGTTTGGATATTTCACAAATGGATTCCTCATGACCAGATGTTTCATTTGGTATCATGACTTTTGACCTAGTGACCTTGACATTGACCTATTTTTAAACTATAAGAGATAGGGTTTTGATATTTCACAGATAGATTCCCCATGACCAGATGTTTCATTTGGTATCATGACTTTTGACCCAGTGACCATGACATTGACCTACTTTTAAACTATAAGAGGTAGGATTTTGATATTTCACAAATGGATTCCTCATGACCAGATGTTTCATTTGGTATCATGACTTTTGACCTAGTGACCATGACATTGACCTATTTTTAAACTATAAGAGATAGGATTTTGATATTTCACAAATAGTTTCCTCATGACCAGATGTTTCATTTGGTATCATGACTTTTGACCTAGTGACCATGACATTGACCTACTTTTAAACTATATGAGGTAGGGTTTTGATATTTCACAGATAGATTCCTCATGACCAGATGTTTCATTTGGTATCATGACTTTTGACCTAATGACCATGACATTGACCTACTTTTAAACTATAAGAGGTAGGGTTTTGATATTTCACACACAGATTCCTCAGGTTAAGATGATTCATTTTATATCATGACTTTTGATCAAATGACCTTGACCTTTGACCTACTTTCTAACTATAAGAATTAAGGTTTTGATATTTCACACATAGACTCCTTATGATATCTTTCATTTGATATCATGACTTTTGACCTAGTGACCTTGACCTAATTTTAAATTATCAGAAGTAGGATTTTGATATTTCAGTTGTAGAACCCTCATGACCAGATACATTTAGATTCCTTATGACCATAACTTTTCTTCATTGCACAATAGTATAAATGACCTTTGACCTTTCTGTCTGCTCAAAAAGGTATACGTCATCTGAAACAAATACTTCGCAATCCGGCCTTACCGCCGTAAGCAGTTTATGGTTTATTATAAAAGTTGTGGTATTTGGACTTTGCAAATTTCATGATATTTTAAGTTTTCCAGACTTTTCTTCCATGTTAATCAGATATTGAACTGTTTTTTGGTATGTGACTAATGCAAGTTCATCTTAGTGTGAACAGATCAAGTTTGAGTTTCATTTCTACAAATATAGCACTTTTCAATAGAACTCCCATCTACTAGTATTGCATTTATTACAATATTTAACAAAGTCTAGTTTTTTTTTTTTAAAACTCATGGGTCAAACTTTTCAACAGCACTTCAATAAACCTTGGCACATGTATTATAGATCATGTATATATTGTGATATACAACAGATTTTTAAGTTCATAGGTCAAACCTTACTGAGAAATGATGTAGGAACATGCATTTACATAAAAGGCTGCTACTCGACTGCATTTGTGTACATTATATTCATTTGAGAGAATGTTATGTTTTCAGTCATGTTGTGAGTAATAAACGTAATAATTTATTTTTTAGTCTGTTGAACTAAAATGTATTTTACTTTCTCACAGGGTACACAGAATAGAACAATATCAGTGCTGTACGAAGGTTCAAGTGACTTGTCCAGGCCAAACAAGACTCCCACACGCAAAGCTGGTCACACAGAGGAGCTCTCCACAGGTCAGAAAGACATCTTAGATGGCCATGTAGAAGCCTACCAACGTGGATGTTCCAATGTTTCTACACAAACAGACCCTGTAATGATCATTGATGAGGAGACCGATATCCAAGCCCTTGTATGGAGGCAGTTCCATTCATCACTCAAATCCATGAATGACAACATAAAAGAATTGTCCATGATCAAGAGGGTGTTTACTGACATCTCAAATGAGCTGAAGAAACAAATTGTTTTGCCTGCTAGACCTGCATCCTCATCTCCAATGTGCAAAAGGACAGAGAGAAATATCCTGCTTCCTAGATCATCTATCAGCATGGATGCAACTTCTGATGATATGGATACCACAATTGCTGAAATACATCAAACAGAGGCTTCTGCTTTTACTGAAGGGTCTCCTCGTGTACACGCTTTAGCTGAACAGACAACGGAATCACCTCAGACAGAGAGGACGCAACAGACATCAGAATTGCCTGAGCTGGTTATGCCTCGACGAAGAAGAACGCCGCAGATGATTATGCCTCAACAGACAACAGAATCACCACAGATAGTTGCAACACGACAGACATCAGATTTGCCTCAGATGGTACTACCTCAACAGACAACAGAATCGCCTCAGATGGTACTACCTCAACAGACAACAGAGTCACCTCAGATGGTACTGCCTCAACAGACAACGGAATCGCCTCAGATGGTACTGCCTCAACAGACAACAGAATCGCCTCAGATGGTACTACCTCAACAGACAACAGAATTGCCTCAACAGACAACAGAATCGCCTCAGATGGTACTTCCTCAACAGACAACAGAACAACCTCAGATGGTACTGCCTCAACAGACAACAGAATCGCCTCAGCTGGTACTGACTCAACAGACAACAGAATCGCCTCAGATGATACTGCCTCAACAGACAACAGATTCGCCTCAGATGGTACTGCCTCAACAGACAACAGAATCGCCTCATATGGTACTGCCTCAACAGACAACAGAATTGCCTCAGATGGTACTGCCTCAACAGACAACAGAATCGCCTCATGTGGTACTACCTCAACAGACAACAGAATCGCCTCAGATGGTACTGCCTCAAGAGACAACAGAATCGCCTCATATGGTACTGCCTCAACAGACAACAGAATCGCAGGAGATGGTAATACCTCAACAGACAACAGAATCGCCTCAGATGGTACTGCCTCAACAGACAACAGAATTGCCTCAGATGGTACTGCCTCAAGAGACAACAGAATCGCCTCATATGGTACTGCCTCAACAGACAACAGAATCGCCTCAGATGGTACTGCCTCAACAGACAACAGAATCGCAGGAGATGGTACTACCTCAACAGACAACAGAATTGCCTCAGACAGGCATAGCTCCGCAGACACAGAATGATACATCCCTGTCCACCAGATGTATTCTCCAGGATATCACAGCGACAGATGCTTCATTTTCAAACATCCAAGAATCATCAACCCATAACATTAGCAGCATTACCCCACACCATTTAGGAAGTTCAAATACAGGGAAGAAGAAGAAGAAAATTCTAAAACTTGAGTGTAGGCCAAATGCCACTTTATGTGCAATATCAGACCCCAACGTTCCCGTTGGACTCTATGAATTTCGAGTGGTTGACGATGTCCAGTGGAGGTTAAAAAACAAAACTAGGAGTCCAACTCAATTCATGTGGCATCTAACACAGGAACTATATACAGAAGATGAACTGTTTAACCATAACTTTCATGGGAATCGGTTTAAACTAGAACTTTCCCCTAGGAGAAAACATGCAATGACACATGCGTTCATCAACAGTTTTGGATGGGATGAAGCGCTTTATGTAAGATGTATTGATGCAATTAATTGTGGACTCAGGCATCTTAAACGCTAACAAAATCAGTGGACTGTATAAACATCCAGACTGTAGGATTTGAAGTTTGTAATATTCTCTGTAGTGCTAAAATAAACAGTATGCATAAACCACAAGTAGATAAAAAAACCTTGAAGTTCTATGTTGATACATATAGTATTTCATTCTAAATGAATAATATATATCTTGCAAATGTCCATTTGTTTCTTATGTATACATGCAAAAAGAATGAATTATTTACACATGTTACATGTAGTTGTACTGTCAATGTACATATGTACATGTATCTGTTTTAAATATGCAAAACAAAATAAAATTTGAATTATTAACATGTTTATTTTTTCCTGAATAGAAATATAACACATTTATTTGAAGTTCGTAATATATTTCTGTATTGCTAAAACAAACAGTATGCTTAAACTGCAAGTAGATAAAAAAAAACCCATGAATTTCTATGTTGATACATATAGTAAAGTAAAGCTCTTTATATTACCAATTCATTCTAAATGAATGATTGTGATATTGCTTGCAAATATCCTTTTGTTTCTTATGTGTACATGCAAGAATGAAATTGTCTGTAAATAACTGTTTTAATTTATGCAAAACAAAATAAACTTTGAATTAACATGTGTTATCTTTTCCTAAATAGAAATATGAACACATTTGACATATTTGAAATCAGGTCAAGGTCATAATTTGACTCTGGAAAGAAAGGTTTATGTATATTTCCAACTATGCATGTACTCAAAGCATGGCCAATCACTTGCATACAGGAGTTTTGCCTCGGGATCTTTTGTTTATTTTACAAAAAGACTACATAAAATACTTATATTTTCAATTGGATGCATGTATCTAATTACAATTGTGTGTGGATTCAAAAGCTGTCTATGCCAAATTTGGGCAAAAATAAGACCAAGTTTATTCAAATCTGTATACAGTAGTTTGAAAGGTAGAACTTCCCTATTTCGTACATGTCATTGAGTTATGCAATTTGGTTGAAGGTTCTCATTCTATAGAGTTTCAGGGTCGGCACTATGATCGCGATGCACTAGTTGCAAGTCATAATTGATCATCGGAAAGTTGTACCTCTCTAGGTCACAATGTTTATAAATACATGTATTAACAAACTACTATCTGTCAAACTCGAGCTGCAGAGACTAGGACTGCATTCAACATATCACTCGCTACTTGCTGACCTATTCATACATGCATTTGCATCACTATTTACCATTTTATTATAAAATGATGAACAGATAATTAAAGTCAATTGTTTGACATCACATATACAATTATGTGAAGTAACTCACAAAATGATATGTGAAGAAATCAAGACATTACATTTGTATAGAAATATTGAAATGATTACTGTACCAACGTTTCCCCTTCACATTTAAACAACTTTATATCATACACAAACAAAAAATAAGAGGTATGCAGCAAGAAACCATTATCATATATTTCCTAGAAACTTGATACCTAAAGGCCAATTCAGTTTATAAAAAATGCTAGAATTTAATTTAACTCGAAATACTCAGTTACTTGAAAAATGTCAAAATATTTCATTTTGAAGGTGAATATACAGTATTTCACTGTTTTTGTTGAAAACAATGCTATTTGAAAATAAAACGGACAAAATTGTGAATTTCATAAATATTTTGTCCCCACTACTTATGATGCAAAACAAAACATTTTTATTTATAGTTTTGTAACATTTAGGGAAGTCTGCTTTCATTCATTTGTCCCCTTTGAGTTCAAATGTCACAATCTCCATGTCACTTTGAATATGGTCATATTCAATAGGATGTATAGAAGAAATAAACTTTATAAACATTTCTGATCACCAGCCAAAAGCAATTAACTATGTGTACATGTTTGAAACAGAAATAAGGTCACATACGAAATATGGTTCCTTGCTTTACACATTACATTATGGTGGTATTGATAATTGTGTGCAAACTCTGAAATATAAATTCAACTAAGTCCCTGATCATGCGACTCTTGTCAATACAAGAAGCTAAAATCTTGTAGCAGCTCCATCATTGATGATCACTTCTGGTATTACTTTGTGGATATGGTTGATATATCTATGGCAATCATCAGCTGTCAGATTTTCCCAAAATTTTCGGATCCCGTCAACAAGTTCATCAACTGTTCTTGGTTTTACCTGAGTTGAAAGGTGATGTTTTAAGGAGGCCCAAACATTTTCTATGGGATTTAGGTCTGGAGATGAGGCCGGTGTCTTCATCACTGAATCGCGTATACCCTTTTGTTCAAACCACTCTTGTGTACTTTTTGACACATGCTTGCTGTCGTTATCCTGCAAAACAATTCAAGTATCTTTGAAATTTGTACAAAACACAAGGACACATTTTAGATAATTTACCTGAACAGAGAGATACAATGTCATGAAAAAAAAATTGATGAATTTCTTGAATGGGAATTCTGAGAGATTTCTTTGATCTGACCATTGATACACCTTATGGAGATAGATAAAGGGTTTTTTTTGCAAGATTGACAACATCATGTATCAAGACATGTACAGAATTTAAAGTTTTGTATAAACATTTCAATACACATAAATTCAATAAAAGTACATGTAAATCAATTGATATTTTGTCTCTTTATAATTTGAAGTCTATTAAAGTCAATTAAATTTACCTGGTAAAGTCTAAATCCATCTGGAAAAACCTCATTGACAAACGGGACCAAGTTGTTTTCTAGTATTTGTTGATAGATCTTGGAATCCATTATCCCAGTAAATATGCAAATACTGCATCTGCCTTCATATGATATCCCACCCCAAACATTCACCTGTGGTAAAAAATTGAATAATGTCAGAACTATCCATAATGATCACAATTGAAAATGTTAAAACACTCAATAAAATAAACAACTCAAAGCACCCTTATGTCATGTACTTTTTGACAGTATTAATGTTTCAAAGAAATGTTTAATAACTTTTGTACTTTAACTATAGCTTGTCTATGACTACACAAAAATTGTATATCTCAACTTATCACCTAGTATTGCAATTATTGACAATAAATACTATTCAAAACTACGCCAAATTTATCAATCAGTCACAACAAAAATACATCTTTCTACAAACATGACAAATTTCAATGCATAATTTGAACCATGAATGACCTATGATAAGAAATGAAAGAGATGGGTTTGTGGAGTTATTGTGAAAATATTTTGTTTGAAGTCTGATAGGGGAATACTTTTTTGGAGAAAAAAGGAAACAGAAAACATCCAATTTTATTCAAATCAAATCTTTTTAGAATATTACATGTATCTTAAAACCAGTACTTTATTTTAATATTTTATCAATATCTAATTACTTGCAAGAACATACTGAATGTTACTCAGCCCACTTGAAATATTGGGTTTTTTTTTTTTTAAACTTCTCTCCTTTTCCAATTCCTTATACATGTTATATATCTCTTTAATAAGAATGTGTTTATGTGTGTTTTTCTTGCCTTATGGGAGGTAACCCTTCATATTACACACCTTGTATGCATGTTTCGGCTTGGGTCTTTTTGTTGGCACTTTGTCAAAACGATCATCAGAAGACTTGTAGAAATGGACATTTCCATTTGCTCTCAACTCCACGGTACTTTCATCTGTGAAAATTACATTTCTGAAGTCCTCTTTCTTGGAGTAGGCATCTAGACACCATTTCAGTCTTTCCTTCAATAAAAAGTATTTCATTTGAATGAATTATCAAATGTTGTTAACAACTATAAATAGTCAAGGTTTAATCTACCAAATATGCCAAAGACACCAGAAGTCTCCGATGAGACTGAAGCTATACTGGCTGTTTTGTTAAAGTGACACCCATTTGAAGACCCTGGGATCAGGGGCTCTCACAAAATATCAGGTGCACATCTACACAACAGACACTTGTAAATTGATGTTTAAAGAATTACTTATAAGACTTATTATAATGCAAAAAGATTTATCTCCCTATAAATTATACTTTTCGAGAACTGGTTTTCACAAGATAACGTTATAAGATTTATATATACAAGAAATTGGCCTCACACATTTTCAAAGACCCTGGGTCGATGGCTCAAACAAAATATAAGGTTCAAAACTAGACATTAGACTCATGCAAAAAGAATTATCTCTCTATCAAGTCCACTTTATCATGTTTATGAGAATAGGTGGTCACAAGGTTACATACACTTATATAAGAGAAAATGACCACACCCATTTTACTAAACCCTGGAGGTCAGGGGCTCAAACGGTGCACAACTATACCAGAGACTGATTATATCTTTCTATCAATTACACTTTTTAACAACTGGTGTTTGCAAGATTACATAGACTTAAATAGGAGAAAATGGTCTTTGACCAGTAAAGCTAATAAAAACATACATCAAGATTAATATTTGAACCTTATACACATTGTTAAAGCATCAGTAAAATACTATAAGTTATACAGTATTTTACAGGGGGGGGGGGGGGTTACAGAAATATATTGGGTTGATGAAAAAAGTTGTATTGGGCGAAAGCTCGCCTCGTCCAATACAACTTTCTTATCGACCCAATATGTTTTAGTACCCCCCCCCCCTGTAAAACACTGTATAATGAATTTATCCCACCGATGGCTTTTGGCTTGTGTATGTGTCCTTAACACACTTTAAAGCATCTCCGTGATGTCAACACCGTAAAGCATCTTAGTTGAAGCAGGATATCAAAATTCCATAATAACCTATCAGTAAAATGATACAACATAAGACTTGGTTCTTCTCGACCAATCAGATTGCAAGAAATTTGCCAGAGGTGGGATAAATGAATATATTAAGGTTTCAGTACAAACAATGAAATATGATACAATGTATTTTGAACTTGCATGGTGCATAATCTCGTCATGCAAGAAAATTCAGAGAGTTTTCTTTTTGTCCCGAGCTCAGTATCAATAGTGGTCCAACATATCCTTATTTCCTCTAAATCTGCTAGAGTTATCTCCCTCCTTGGATAACATTTCTTGGATTTTATCCATTTATGCTATGTTAAAATTTTCTGAACTCAGAAGTTTTCACATCATACACGTACGTATCAATGTCTTGATGAGAATTACAAACAATACAATATTTTTAAAAGAATAGTCAGATGATTACCGTAGGTATGAAATCTGTTCTGCAAATTAATTTATAAATTGTTTAAAGTCAATGTGTTGCATGGTCGAAATGGATATAGTCTTAGAGTTGTAATCCAATATGGCAGTTAACTTGGAGGTGTGACATCATCAATGGAGACATGGTGGAAGACACTATACATTTTTTTCATATTGCCTACACAATTAGTTTTCTTCTTACCTTCTTGTTCTTCTGAGATATAAGTTGACAGTATGATGTTTGTTTGCAACGCCAACCCATCTGTTGCCTAATTCTGCGGATGTGAGATGCCGAAACCTGCATCCCAAAACACTGAAAAAATCGTCTTGATATCATTGATGACGTCAGTTCTGGGTTCTTGGTCATCCAAAAGTCAATGACTTTCCTGCAATATAAAAGATATACTATAGTCTAAATATTACGTTGGTTTCAATAAATAATTTCGCAGAATCATTAATCTTTACCATGTTTAACCTGATTTGGACCCAGTCAATTTTTAGTCCCCTACCGGCAACGCCGAAGGGAACTCTTAGTTTCCTCTTGGTCTGTCTGTCAGTCCGTCTGTAACATTTTCAGTTTTTCAGACTTTTTTTTTCGCTGTTGTTGCATATATTGAACTCATTTTGGTATGTGGATATATCTCAATGTGATACAGACCAAGTTTGAGTTTGGTTTTTACAAGAGTTATGACCCTTGGAGATAATGAATTGGATGTTTGGTATACGAATACATCTTAGTGTGATACAGACCAAGTTTGAGTTTGGTTTCCATTGACCTATTTTAACAAGAGTTAGGCCCATGGACATAGCAAAGTTTTTGAAATTTTTAGTTTTCCAGGCTTTTTTCACTGTTGTTGCATATATTGAACTCTTTTTTGGTCTGCTTATAGTTTTAAAAGGGGCATTTCTTTTCTACTTGAAGAATTTAATTTATAATTGCAATTCTCTTCATATAACTTTAGTTGATATAAGGACTTTACCAAGTCTTGCCTTATTTATGCTACGCTTGTAACTTCAACTCATGGAAGCTATTGTTGATCAACTTCATTTTATTCGTACTTGTCATACAAAAATTCCATTGAAAATTATGCCATTCTTTTCTATGTTGTATATTTCCGATTATCATGATTATAATTGATTCTTTTTAAAAAAAACATAATCGATTTATCAAAATAGAAGGGTATCAGCGATGATGTTGGCGATAATCGTTACAACAGTAATGTATACTGTAATTACATTCAATGATTTTTTTCAGTAATTTGGGAATAGGGTCGGGGCCCGTGCAATTGGTAAAATTTACGAATATTTTTGGAAGCACCACCATCGCCCTCAAGGAGATTGGAGGAAGAAAACACATTTTCATGAAAGTTAGCTGCTAAAATCTGAGCTTACATCATGTACATTGCAATGATTCATTTGAAATTTCATATGCAGCTTGATAGTGCTGAGAGAATCAAGTCTTCAAATCTAATGAATCTTGCATCTAATTTGCTTTATCTTACAGCTCTATCAGTTTGATAATTCATCCTTACACCTACTTCGGTCCTATCTCGAAAACCGTAGTCAAGAGGTGAGATTGGGAAAATGCTTTTCAAACAAAACTGAATTAATAGCTGGTGTCCCACAGGGATCAGTCTTAGGACCGCTTTTATTCATTCTATTCATAAATGACATGCCCTTAATTGTTAAGCATTCCGTCATAGATATATTTGCTGACGACGCAACCTTACAAAATTCATCAAACAAGATCGATAAAATCGGCGAAAATCTTCAAACAGATATCAACTGCATTCAAACCTGGTGCAAACAGAACGATATGGTTTTGAACGAAACTAAAACAAAAGGTATGGTGATTGGAACGAAACAACGTATCTCTAAGAGCGACCAAAACTTAGCCATAAAAATAAACGATAAAAATATTCAAAATTCAGAATGTGAAAAACTCTTAGGGGTCTTAATTGATCAAAATTTAGACTTTGACCAACACATTGACTATGTTTGTAAAAATACGTCTTCCAAAATTGCACTCCTAAACAGAATTAAGAAGTTTTTACCCCTACAAACGAGGAAACTCTATTATAACGCTTATATCTTGCCAGTAATGGACTACTGCCTAACAATTTGGGGATCTGCACCAAAATTCCAGTTAGAAAGACTACATAAGTTACAAAAACGTGCTGCCAGGACTATATTAGAAGTGCCACCTGAAACACCATCTTTGCCACTCTTTGAGCAGTTGGGTTGGCTAAACATATATGAAAGGCTTGAATATAACAAATATATTATCTTGTATAAATCTACTAAAAATCTTGTTCCTGGCTACTTAAAAGACCTATTTACATTCAATTCAACTGACAATTACAACTCTAGATCAGCAACAAATAATGACATGTATATAAAACGGCACAAAACTAAAATTTTTGAAAAATCACTTCAATACAGTGGTCCCCGATTGTGGAATTCACTTCCGGTAAGTATACGTGAAACAAATAACATACATCAATTTAAGAGGAAAATAATATCCCTGCTAAATTCCAAGAGAGAAACTGTATGAGAGTGCTATATATATATATATATTATATATATTTCATTTCAGGAAATGCTAAACAATACACAAGGCAACGAAACTATAGACTATAGACATTATATATGTAGATAATGATGAATAATAATGTTGGTGTACATGCATGTATGTAAGGGAGGGTGATGGTGAGTGTGTATGTGTGTCTGTGTGAGGGAGGGAGAGGGTGTGGGTATGTGAAAGAAATATTTTCTTTTCAGGAATACATATTTTCTTGCAGGTTTTGTGACTCATCTGCTATATCTTCTTTTCAGGCTTAGTGACTCATACGATATATATCTTCTTTTCAGGTTTTGTGACTCATACAATGTATATCTTCTTTCCAGGTTTTGTGACTCATACAATGCATATCTTCTTTTCAGGTTTTGTGACTCATACAATGCGTATCTTCTTTTCAGCTTTTGTGACTTTTTCTCTTTTCATCATTGTAATTATTTATAAATTGGGGGGGGGTGTCTTCATTTATGTGTTTTGTTATATTTTTCTTTTCTTGTTTACTAAGAGAGAGAGAGAGAGAGAGAGAGAGAGAGAGAGAGAGAGAGAGAGAGAGAGAGAGAGATTACTTTTCTCGCTGCTTATACCTGTTTGTAGAGTAGAGTAATAGAGTTTGGAAGTTGATGTTAGGCTTTAAATTATGTTTATGTATAGGGTGTACATGTATGTGTGAGTATGCATGAGGATGAGAGAGCTAGAATCTGAGACACAACTAGAGAGGAAGAATAACATTAATGATGCTGTGTTGAGTTTTATGTTTTTACTGAGTGTCAAAAAGAGAGAAGGCGAACAAGTGGGAGTGGTAGTGTGATTATATGTTTTGATTGTGAAAAATAGAGAGCGAGCAATTAGAGAAAAGAGGAGTGTTGTAGTGTGGTTGTGATTTGTTGTTATTGTGTAAATGAGAGAGAATAGTATACTGTCTGTATTCAATGATATTTTGGAAGGCCCCGGGGAAGAAAAGCTCTTGCTTATCGGGCTACCTTCACTAAATAAAGTATTTATTATTATTATTATTATTATTATCTTACCACTATTTCATGTGTAATTTCACACCCCTCATACACAGGGGGAAGCCGCTGAGAACTGGAAAACTATCCTTTTTCAATATACATGATTTGAGAAGTTTCGTTTACTAGTATTTCAAAAATTATTTTTACACATTCAATTGGAGAAAAGAAATGATATTTCTAGGCATACTACTTACTTGTGAAGTGTGCCTGACAATTTTGGAGACTCGGCTTTTGGTTTCGAAGATTTCTGTTGCGTCTTTCGAAATGTGTTGTACACTGTCTTTCTGCTGATAGAAACGTTATGTTCTTTCTTCAGTGTTGACATGATTTCCGTCACAGGCATATTAGACGCTCTATATTGTAGAATTTTCCGTCGAAAAACCATCGGTAACGCCTGACCCTGTCTATGGGACGCCATTTTCGTTGAAAATATTTCAGATCCGTACGCAGCAATATAAGAAAACGAAAATCGGCATTTTTTTCAATTAATGGCTCATAAAAAGGTTATAAGTCAGAAATATAGAATCGACATCTGATATCATGAAATTATGTACTAGAATAATTGCAAATATAAACGATTTTAATCAGAATAAGCTCATTCATTATACCACTCGTGCGGCCTCGTTTTGGATTTCGGGTTTTTACAAATAGTTAGGTTTTTCCGGTGAAATTCGAATAGTTAGGTTTTTTAGGTAACATCGGTAAATTCCGGGTATTTTTCCGCCCTAAGTTTCCGAATTTCCAGTTTTCCCTAACGAAGTTTCCGAGGTTTGCCCGAAGTTTCCGAAAAACCGTGTGTAAACTACTGCGATCACCACTGTATATGTCTATGATTGAGTTGAGCACAAGATATTTTGTTAGAGCCCCTGACCCCCAGGGTCTTAGAAAATAGGTGTGGTCATTTCCTCTTATATAACCCTGTGTAATCTTGTGGTCACCATTTCTCAGAAAGTGTAAATGATAGAAAGATAATTCTTTTTGCAATGTTCAAGGTCTATGAGCTAGTTATATATAAGGTTGATGATCTAGTTGTGCACCTGATATTTCATCTGAATCCCCGACCCCCAGGGTCTTAGAAAATGGATGTGGTCATTTTCTCCTATATATATATAACTTACTGCAATTTTGTGATTATCTTTTCTCAGAAAGTATAAAGGATTCAAAGTCAATTCTTTTTGCAACATGATTGGTCTATGGTCTAGTTGTGTACATGTAAATAATGTTTTGTGTGAGATTCAGACCCCAAGGGTCTTGGAAAATTGGTGTTGTCATTTTCTCTATATATATTAATATATATTATGCATTCTTCAGAGTCCATAATTGATAGAGTATAAATTCTTTTTACATAATACATGTGTAAAGGGTATGTGGTTTGATTATCAACTTGTTAGTTTTAGCCCCTGACCTCCAGGTTCTTGGAAAATGGATGTGGTCATTTTCAGTATACAACTCTATGTAATCTTCTGAACACTATAACTTAAAAAGTATGACTGATAAAAGATTTTTGCATTATGTTCAGACTTGCACTTAATGTTACACTTGCGCATCTGATATTCTTTTTTAGCCCCTTACCCTTGGGTCTTAGAAAATAGTTGTGTCATTTATTTTACTAAACAACCAGGAGAGCTTCAGTCTCGTCAGAGACTTCTAGTTTTTATTAATCTATATATTTGTAACTTATCTTTATCTGTTTGTCTCCTGTGTAATTTTGATTTATTTCTAAGTTATTCCGTCGAATTATTGTGATTTTCATAAGGATATATGCCAGAAAAGTACACCACAAGATAAATAAAGCTGCGTACCACGGAGTGATCCTAAATAGATATTTTCACATATACGTGAATAACGAATATGACAGTAAGAAAGAATTCATTCCCCCATCTGTGTCCGTTGGCCAAGGATAGAATTTGGGGGAGGGGGGTTCCACACTACTCGTTTCGGGAAGAACAAAAAGGGTTCCCGACCAGGGAAGGGAGTGCCAGACTTTCCCTTTGCACCCCTCAATCTGCTACTGAATAGCAATTATTAATTCCGATTATAATGAATAGATGCAAGACTTGAAGTTATTTGTATATTGTCAAAAATCAATTATTTCTCCTTTCAGTTTTATTGTAGAAAAGATGTACCTCAATGTTCATTTCTTCACTAGGTCCATATAAAATAGAGAGACCACGTCCAAAATAAATATGGCAAGATCTGCCTATTTCTTAAGGTAAGGTTAGCAAATACATAACGATAACTCTTGACAAAACGCGAGATGGCGCTGTAAACGAACACGGATCAGTTGGGCGTTTGAATACAGTGCTCATGTTTTAATGCGTTTTATTGACATTGATCTTACCAGACGATTTTGTAAACAAAACAAATTTCTGATGTTTCGCAATAAGAAGGGAAAGTTTCAATCCAAAAAATCATATTTACGTCAATTCAAAGCTCAGGAAAGTAAAAGAAATTTAAATGACCATCATTATGTAGAAGATCCAATCAAAGAAGACCATTGCTATGATTCTATTTCTAATTCTGCACATAAATCAATATTATATCTCGATCATGAAAATTGTGTTGGCGCTACCTGTATAATCGATCCTACAAAAGACGACGCGTTGGCGGACAGGTAGGCGAGTGGTCGTACTGTGTGACATGTGATTCCAAGCTGCACCTTGGGGACATAGAGAGGGAGAGGAGGGTAGGATTGGGCAGTGTGATGTACATTAGGTGCCAAAACACAGTATGCAATACACTGAATGACGTTAAGATCGGGAAAACCAGCAGAGGCCTCAATTTTTATGTCAATTCAAAACTAGCATTTGGTAACCATACATTATTGCTAATGTTGTCTGTAATATCAAAAGTTAAACTAAGCTGTTGGTGTCCAACTTGTATGAGTTACAATGATTCGTCAGTAAACAAGAAATAAAGTGTAAATATACGAATAAATGCAAAGCAAAGTGCAGTCAAGTATTGTAATCTTCAGGATTCATGCTTATATTTCCTTCAATTGAAAAAAAAAGAAATAACATGTTAGGCCATGCATAATTGAAAAATTGTTTGTTTCCCCTTGCCCTGACCGGGTCAGGAAAAAATGCCACCCAGTCAGATTTTCATGTAGCCAAAAAGTCCTTTTTTGTTTTGGCAAACAGCCAGCTTGCAACTCTAATTATACATTATATCAGATACGTGTGGCTGTTAAGTGCCCACTAATGTGCAGTTTGTATTCAAATTATGGCAGCAAAAAAAAAGTACCTCAGCCTGGTGGGTCACTTGGGAAAAACCCAGGGGAGGGGAAACAAACAATCTTTTATTGTGGCCCTAGTTCGAATTTAAATATTTCAAATCTGGACTGTTCTTCCAGACGCTCCCTCAAAACATAACTAGTAAAAATGTCATTGCCTTTGTAAATGCGTCACTTTCTATGCAAGACAATAATTACTTTTATCGTGTTTATATGATATATTCAGGTACAATTACGAAAAAAGGAAGTTACATATTTATATTTCCATTGCAGAGATATTCCCATGTAAAGCACCCGTTCAATACAGAGGGATATATAAACTATAATTATGGTTGCCTATTATGACGTCACGCTTTATACTTTAGAGAGTATGGATAATTTACCATTGTACAGATACTTTTGACATTATAACTTTCAAAACACCCTTTATTAAAGAAGTTCTCTAGTCATGGAGATTTTCATGTATATTACAGTTCATATCAAACTAAATTCCAACAAGAAATTTCCCCATTATGTAATCTCTTTCACAGCTGATATAGACCAATTTATATTTTACCACCTTTTCCAATTTCTTAAAATAGCTGTACACACCGGAAGTACGTCAGAAGTGTGTAAAAGGGAACCACGTTTCATAACGCTATATATAGAGATGTACATGCATGTTGTGGATACATGTACTAATGTTCTCTTATAAATGCCAAAATAAGGACATATCAAACGAGTGTGTATGAGTGATAAATATGATAAAAGAGCATTTAATAATGAAACCTAAATATTTACATTAAAACTAATAATGTACATAATTTATTTATATACGTACGTACTTGTGTTGATATATTTGAACGACCTCCAGAATCCTAAAGTTTATCTCGGAGAGGGATTCTGAGGCATATATAGATAAAAAATCCTCAGGGAATCGATCCTTCCTTTCCCCCGGAAAGAAAATGGGGGTGGGGGTAAGCCGTCTATTTCGGAAAAAAAAACATACTAGTAAAACAAAGAAAAAAATCTGCATTTTTGGCAAATCCAAGGGGTCATGACGTCCTAACCGTCTAGATCACGCTTGTAGATGGTTTGGGTCGGGTAGAGGGTATCCTATTTTCAAAATTCTATAATTTCCTCGGCACTCTGACTCCCTCCCGTTCAGCCTATTGATACCACCCTCCTTAGTTGACATTTGTACCTCCCCACTTCCAGTCGACACGTACGTACTTCAATAAATATTACCTTCCTTACATTGGAAAAAGCATGCCATGTACATGTTATGAGGTCTGTGGAATATCGGTGAATATTAAATGTAAAAATATAAGTCATCGACATGTTCAATGTACATGTACTTATTTTTGTGAGCGGGGAAAAAAGAAATAAAGGAGGAAAAGATCCAAGCTAGATTTTTTTACAAATATACAGGCCCTAAGTGCCGAAAAAAGTCAGTATGCAACAACTGTGAAAGAAAAATATTAAGCCCCCCCCCCCCTCCCGCCCGAATTTCCAGACATAACTCTCGTCTCCAGACGCCCCCCCCCCCCCCCCCCCTCATAAATACTGATACGATGTTTGACGATTGTTGTTTTGTAAAACAAATTTTTTTAATGAATGTAAACAAATAAATGTCTATCAAATGTTTCATCAAACGGATCCGTGTGGAACATCGAAATACGCAAGAACTTCAATTTTCAATATGCAGAGCATAACCTGTTACATGTTTACAAAGGACCTGTAACGATAAGGCGTAAAATCTGCCCAAAAATGATGAAATTTTAAAGTACTTCATTTCTATAATCAAGTTGGTGAAATACTTTAAAAGATAAAACCCCTTCAAAATCTGAAGAAGATTTTGCATAAAATTGCTCTAATAGAGAGAAATTTGAGTATAAATGTGCTTATTTTGTATAGAAATCAATGAAAATCGGAAAAGTTTTCATAAAATATTGCCCCCCCCCCCCCCCCCCCCTTAGATCACAACACCACTTCTATCTAAGATGTATTTTCATTTTCC
Organism: Pinctada imbricata; assembly: GCA_033119305.1. Lineage (NCBI taxonomy): Eukaryota > Metazoa > Mollusca > Bivalvia > Pterioida > Pteriidae > Pinctada > Pinctada imbricata. The sequence continues at coordinate 49,446,087 of VSWD01000013.1, read as the reverse complement.
AAAGGGGGGAACAATAGTCAATTTATGAAATTGCGATTGGGCGGGTAGGGGTGAAGGAAAGATGTGGAATTAACAGAGAATTAGTAATTGGCATTTTATTCGCTTTCGGCAAATAATTAACTTCTTTATTAATAGTTTCGAATTAATCAATTTTCAACAAAAATATTCGTTGTTGTTTACTTTTTGACTATTAAACTCCTTTATTTTAATTTTGGGCATTGATAATTCAACAACCCCTCGCAAGAAAAGTTAACAATTAGCGTTGACGACTGAAGTACCAGTCAATCTTGGGAAAATGCCCAAACTTCCTCTGTAACATTCACAAAGTATTTAGAAAATGTAATTATGGTAAATGTAAAAGAAATATGATTTTATATACTGAAAAAAGCTGATTTAAACTGTATTTATAACGGCGGTGTTGTTAATTACCGGCAGTCATGAATGCCGGTATACTGTAATCAATCGTGACATACCTGCACGGATAAAATAACTCTTGGCAATATGATTGGTGGACAACTACAAAATATGCAAATATTCGTCAAGGTTATTCTGAAGCTTTTATCAGGTCGGCTGAAGAGTCTAGATGACTTGACAAATGAAAGTCATGTCGTATCAGTGCATTTTCTTCCGAAAGATGCATCGAAAAGTCTGTGTACCGATACGTCCTATAACAAATCACAGATCCTCGGAAATTTCCGAAGCTTAAATCGGAAATAAAAAAAGGAAATGGAGCCCGGAACTGTGCGATTGGTCTAACAAGAATAAAAATCGTTTATTCCATTTTTTCCTTACTAGAATTTTACAACATCTAATGTCAGCTAACTGCCGGCAAGCTTTTTGTAAAAGCTAATACTTGTTGCACAATATAAGTGAGAGTGAGTGTTCGATTATATATCTCTGGCCACGTGTTTACGGTCTGATAAATCCGGAATATAATATTTGGAGAAAAATCATGTTTTAGCACGAAATTTCTTATTGAATCTTCTCATTGTAGTTCATTTTGACATTTTGATAAACAAAAGCGACCGATTGTTAGAAAATTTTCGATACTACACTCGCATTATTTATATCAAGAAAAAGACCCCCACCCTCACTTCTACAGTTCTACGTAAAAATATAGGTTATTTCTCATAATTATGTCAATAAACTACTATATTTGATTAAATATACTTGAAATGAAATAATTTCACGTACAGGACACATTTTAAATATTACTGATTGAGCTAGTATTGCAAGCAAAATTTGGGCAGATTACGGCTCTTAACGTTACAGGTCCTTTTTCGATAGATTGGGGTGGGGACGTAAATTTTAAATGCGGAAGGAGTTGCGACTGAATTTCGAAAAAAAAATGATAATCATAAACAAGATACCATATCAAATACTTGTATACATGTATGTATTCCGGGTATCTATATTTTCTAATATTGTTCTGGGCAACACAGTGATCATATTCTTTTGGAGCGGAGATAGTATTATTAATAAATCAAGTCCGTCTTGAATTCTTGTAATGTACCTCGGAAATGAAAATGCCTCTCTCTCTCTCTCTCTCTCTCTCTCTCTCTCTCTCTCTCTCGTACTGAGATACTCGATCAGATAATGTTGACGAAGAACGCTCGTTACTTTCCGTTTAATTCTGAGACGATTAGAATTTCATTTTATTTGATATACATTACATGATCACTTAGAACTCCCGGTATTGAATTTCAAGAAAGTCATTTTTTCCTGAAATCCTGAGCGGAGCCAGCAGACAACTTTCCAGGCCATATCATTTAATTTTTTGTCGACCCATATTATTTAATTTTTTTTCACCTTCATAACTTTATATAACATCAGAAAATAAATGACATAAATTTTCATTTCTCACCCTCTTCCTAATACATTTGCGCCCCCCCCCCCCCGAATCCTATAAGCTATATCAATTTGAGATCCCATCTAGACAACTAGGAAAGGCTTTACTTAGGATTTCATATTCTATAAAATTTCGATCTCTCACCCTCCTTTTATTATTTAATATTTTCCGTGTTCGTGTGTACACAAGTCTTACCAGGAATGGGGAAGAACCCCCCCCCCCCCCCCCTCCCCCTCCCTCCACCTGGATGGATCCGACAATGAATATGTACAGGTCTTTTTAAAAACACTGATGTTTAATTTACTTTGAAAATGATTAAACCGAAAAATAATTATAAATGTACCATATAAACAAAGAGACACATTACATTACGTCATCGTGTGAATGTGTAGTGTATACACACATCTGACGTCACGAATTTGTACTTTCAATTTCGGCGGAAGTTGCAGACTAGTTCTGTGTTAAATCGCTAATGGGCTTATAAATCGCTGTTTCATGGATAAACGAGACAATATATTTTTATAGAACTACCAATACTTTGTATTTTGAGTTTGTCCGAGTAAATGTAAGTGAAAATACCCACGAGTAGAGGACTTCTTTAATGCCAAATGGGGTGTCTGATGTTTAGTACGAATGGAAATATAAGTAATGACTGTCTCACTTTGGGTGTTCATGGTAGTATAATTCTGGTTGGACACGTGCAAATTTTCCGAGAATCGCTTCACAATTCACGGAATTTCCACGTGACCATCCAGAATTATACTACCATGAACACCAAAAGTAAGACAGTCATTTCTTAAATATTCATTGATTTGCAGTATGCATTATAGTATCGTACATTTATATGTAACACATACAATTTGTACTCCTGCAGCTTCGTATAAAGAACATATTTCACAATGCTCAGTCTTAGAAAATGCATTAAAATACAGCTGTTTGCCTTAAAGTATTATAGATTTATTTTATATGCTATGTCTGCCAGTAAGACCATTTGACATACATGTATTTGAAATTTCAGTCCTATCCTGTATTAAAAATAAATATATACATTTTACCCCATTGATAGAAAGTCTTTACCCAGTTAACAATTTTTTTTGAGAAGATGTTCTAAAATTTCCTCATTGAATTTGAAGAACTAGCGTATAAAGCATTTTTGGCTTGTCTGTATAATGTTTGTCAACAAAAAGTTTAACATTGAGCAGAACATTTGATGTTTTGTTTAAATGGAGCTTTCATATTTCATGACATGGGTAATTTATATTATTTGTGTCACGGTCAATCAGTTTACACCACAGGAATTACTCACGCTTCCCGGTTGCTAAATTTTCTATGAATTATTAATCCATTGTAAATAAAGTAACTGGGAAGAGTGATAAATCCCTGTGGTTTACACCAAAACTCTTTTTACCTCAACACCTTGACCCTTTGAGTTTGACCTACTTCTGAAAAAAATGAACATAGGACATATTTATAGTTTTGAATATTTTAAAAGTCAAATTTCACATACATCATACCATGTATATTCCTCAGGCAATTTTAATCCGGGTGAGAAACCTTTCTGTTGTCATGATATAAGATATGAAATATATGCATTTTCCATAATATGCTAGAAAGAATACGTGTAGGTAGGTGCAATTATTGGGCTATAATCCTATGGTAATCAAACTTGCACAATTGATTCATCTTGGGATGTTTAGGTGAACCAATTCATCAGAGGCAGCATCTGACCTACATTTTTTCATTTCAGTGACTCACGTCCGTGTCTGGTTAAGGTTTTTGGGTAGCTCAGTATCTGACACTATATGCAATAACAAAACTTGCACGAGTGAATCATCTTGAGACGCTGAGGTGGACCCATGCATTGGATGCAGCATCTGACCTACTTTTACTCCTTGAGTGATTATGCTTTTAAAAGCCAATATTGAGCAAAGTATAAGTGCTTATATGTTCAAAATTTGCATATTGAATGTATCTTTGACCAAACTTTCATTAAATGTCCTTGACCTACTTTTTCTGTTTAAGTGATTTGGCCGTTAAAAGCCATTATACAGCAAAGTATAAGTGTTACGAACATGTTCAAAACTTGCATATTTGATGTATCTTTGATCAAACTTTCATAAATTGACCTTGACCTACTTTTTCCGCTTGAGTGATTTTGCCTTTAATATTCTGTATGGAGCAAAGTATTAGTGCTGCATGTACCAAACTTGCAGGTTGCATTCATCTTTTTCAAATTTTTATCGAATAATATGTTGACCTAATTTTTCCGCTTGAGTTATTTTGCCTTTAAAAAATTAAAAAGCCAATATTGAGCAAAGTACATGTAAAAGTGTTACATGTTCCAAACCTGCATATTTGATGTATCTTTGATCAAACTTTCATAAAATGACCTTGACCAACTTTTTTTACAGATGAATATGAATTATATATCTCGAACTGCCACATAATTATTTGGCGACTGCCTCTTAATTTTGTGGCAGCTGCCACTTAATTCATCTGGTGGCTGCCACTTAATTATGTGGCAGCCGCCAGATAATTAAGTGGAAGCCGCCAGATAAATTGACGTGGAGGCCATCAGATAAAATAAGTGGCAGCTGCCAAATAATTATGTGGCGGCTACCACTTAAATATCTGGCTGTTGCGACTTAAAATATCTGACAGCTGCCAAATAAATTATAATTCATACCTTTCACCTAAGATCTTCCGTACCTTTCCCATTTGAGTGATTTTTACTTTTTAAAGCCAATATTATATACATGTACTTAGAAATATGTCTCAATTGAATTTTGTTGCCATGAGATGAGCTTTGTAACCTGTGATTTAACCCATCTTTTTGAATTTTTTTATGTACAATTTAACAATATTTCAGCCATGATACACACAGGAATGGGTCCAGTATATCTATTGACAACCCTCAATCTTCCACCAGTACACATATCAACCCTGAAGAGAAAAGAAAATAAGATTGGTGCTGCCCTTGAGGATGCTGCAAAGGAATGTTGCTCAGCAGCCCAGAAGGAAGAAGTGAACAAGTCTAATGGGAATGTATGTGAACTTAGCTTTTTTAAACTTGTAGTGGTGAAATAATAAGTGATATTGTTGCTGACTTCATTTGCTATCTATTGATTTTTTTTAAATGAATCAATAATCATCCCTACATAACTGCTATTAAGTTAAACATATGAAACAGTGTACTACAATTTAAATTACTTCCTTGAATGATTTTTCATTGTGAGTGATGCTTGTGTCTGTCCTTCTGTCTGTCTCCATAGTGAGAGGATAACTCTCTTTATGTATTGATTTTCAAGGGGTTATTCATAGGTCAGATTCTGATTTTCATCAAAATGGCATAATAGCTCTGCGTTGTGAGAGGATAATGAAGACGGACTTTTTACAGTACATGTAAGGTCAAACTACAAAGACCACTGTAATAAATTGATATAAATGACCTTCTGCTTTAGTGATTTTGCTACCATGCTAAAAAGATTTTGGCAAGTTTGCGAAGCAAAATCCGGTCTATGAAATGGCAAAGTCTGCCTCTCAGACACTCTGTTCGTCCGTTAGTGCGTCAACATTTTGGTTTAAGTGTTGCGTTTAAGTTTGTTTGGAGAAAACTGCTTGGAGCAGCAACTTGAAACACAAAATGGTGATAGACCATGATGAGACAAATTAAAATAAGAAACAAAATTTGACCTCGTGACCTTCACCTTGGTGTTTGACCTTCTTTGAAAGAAATTGAACCTTGGCTATATCGCATGAACTATAGAGGGTATGGCTTTGGAATTTTACATGCTGAATCCTCATGACCAGACCTTCCATTAGATATTATGACTTTTGACAAAATTACACTGACTTTAGAGTTTGACCTACTTAAAAAAATTTTAAGCTGGGCTATATCTTATGTACTATGAGGGATAGGGCTTTGATATTTCACATGCAGATTCCTCATGACCAGAACTTTCATTTGATATTATGACTTTTGAACAAGTGACCTTGACATTGACTTTTGACCTACTTTTAAACAATAAGAGGTAGGGTTTTGATATTTCACATCAAGATTCCTCATAACTAGATCTTTCATTTGATATCATGACATTTGACCAAGTGACCTTGACCTTTGACTTTCTTTTGTACTATAATGGATAGGGCTTTGAAATTTCACTTGCAGATTCCTCATGACCAGAACTTTCATTCGATATCATGACTTTTGAACAAGTGACCTTGACATTGACGCGAGGTTAGCTTTGTAATCTTTGTTTACAAATGTAAATCCTTTGTTTTTAGATTGAAGTAAGTTTTGACAGTGGATGGCAAAAAAGGAGTACAGGCTGGAATTATAACAGTAGTACAGGTGAGTTTATGTTTTTTAGCTCTACTGGTCTCAGACCAGTCGAGCTTATGCGATACCCCGGCGTCCGTCCGTCCGTCCGTCTGTCCGTCCGTAAACAATTCTTGTGCTCGCAATTCCTCTGAAACTATAGGAGATAGAAAGTTAATTCTTTTTGCATTCTACTTGGTATGGGGTCTAGTTTTGCACCTGACATTTGGTTTCAGCCCCTGACCCCCAGGGTCTTAGAAAATGGGCGTGGTTATGAAATTCTATGAAATCTTGTGCTCGCAACTCCTCTGACACTATAAATGATGGAGACTTAATTTTTTTTGCAATATGATGGGTCTGTGGTCTAGTTGTGCACCTGATATTTTGTTTGAGCCCCTGACCCCTAGGGTCTTAGATAATGGGTGTGGTCATTTTCACCTATATAACTCTATGTAATCTTGTGTTCGTAACTCCTCTGACACTATAAATGATGGAGACTTAATTCTTTTTGCAATATGATGGGTCTGTGGTCTATTTTGCTGATTGCAAAGAAGATTCAACTGCGAGGGGATGATCACTTGCATTGCCTTTATTGTGACTATACTTTTTAGCCGAGTTGCAAAACTTGGCTCTTAATTTGATGTGTGGCGGGCGGGCGGGCGGGCGGGTGTTAACAATTGGTTTCCGGATTATAAGTATGATACATGCTAGTGCAATGAAACTTCATACACTTACTCCCAATGAGTCAAGGATGACCCCTATTGATTTTGGGGTCGAAAGGTCAAGGTCACAGGACTGAGATGATTGAAATTGGTTTCTGGACCATAAGTCAAGTACAATACATGCTAGAGCAATGAAACTTCATACATACAGACATTCATCATAACAAGTTTTAATCGAAGACATTTGACCTTGTGATCTTGACCTTGATCTCAGACCTATTGCGGGGGGTATAATTCCACCACTTCAGAGCAGTTCTAGTTTAAGTCTGAATATTCATACTTACATTCAAGTTTTGCAACTCTGCACTTTGCATCTTTGATGCATTTGAAGCTTTTTAATAAAATATTTGATTTTATTACCTTTGACCTACTGACTATGTCTTCGGTAACCAAGGTTAAACGGCAAGGTCAAAGTCACAGGGTAAAAAAATTGGTATCCTGCGAGTGGTCTTGTCGTAAGAATACGTATGTAAAATATGGACCATTCACGTACCAAAACATGGCCAAGGTTAAAAATTATCAAAGTTTAGTCAAATCGCAAGGTCAAGGTCATGAGAAAAAATACTTTGTAGTACCAATGGTATAGTCTTTTCACAAAGATTCCATGTGAAATATGAAGCCTTATCACTTACAGAAACAGACATGTTTCACAAATAGTTTTTGTAATTTCAGGACATGGGTCAATGATTGGAAAGGAGACCGGAAAAATTCTCCAGTTCTCATTAAGGAGTAAGGCATGCCATATCTGTGCACTTTACCAAAGTAAAAACCATACCGTACCTGCCCATGAATGTACAAAAAACTGGGATGGATCTAGTAAGGGGATGGAGCCAGATATGGCAATATCAATGGCAAAAGATTTAAAGGAAGCTGGTTGTCCAATAAATGTCATCCATGGTGACAATGACTCTACAACAACGTCACGCCTGCAGGCTGTTTTTCCTTCCATTGAGAAAAAAGATGATGCCAACCACACCAAAAAGAGTATAACATCAAAACTGTACAAATTGAGCCAGAAACATAAATCTTTGAAACAACCAAATGTAATATCATATATTGGAAAGTGCTTCATGTATGCCATTAAGGAATCGCAAAGCAAAAACCCAGACAGGCTTAAATCATCACTAGATGTAATAGTACCTCATTTGTATGGCGATCACTCACTTTGTGCAAAAGAAAGTGTTAACTGGTGTTCATTTTTGAAGAATACTTCACAGGCAAGGTAAACAAAATCATTAAGATTTTTAGCTCAACTGAGCGAAGCTCAAGTGAGCTTTGTCATAGCACAGCGTCCGTTGTCTGTAGTTTTGTCCGTCCATCGTTTGTCGTTAACTTTCTAACATTTTCGATATCTCCTCTGCAACCCCTGCATGGAATTCCACGAAACCTGACAGGAAGCAAGTACTCAAGGTCCTCTACCAATTTTGTGTTTTTTCATTCCGACAGGTCAAAGAATATGGCCGCCGAGGGCTCTGATTGGATGACACATTTTGGAATTCTCCTCTGAAACTACTACAAAGAATTTAACAAAACCTTACTTGAAGCAAGTACTTAAGGTCCTCTACTAAATTGTCCACTATCATTCTATTGTTAGCAACCCAGGTGAGCGATGTGGCCCCCTTGGGCCTATTGTGTTTTCTAGCTGGAACACTGGTGTGTTACAGTGTCAAAAGAATTCTAACATTGATAAATTCTCCCCAACTTCAAATTTGTAAACGTGATGTCATGATAGGCAAGCCAAATTATTGGAATATAATTTTAGTTGCCTAATCAGGAATGGGCGTTTAACATGGGAAATATACTAGTTCTGTAAATATATGATTTTATCCATTATATTACATGTATATCAATTGACATTTACCAGATGTTTCTCAGTGAAAAGTGAACATAGAATTTATAGGTAGCATGATTTTAACTTTCAAATATTTAACAGTCTTTGATTTTGAATATTATATTCTAAAGGTACCGCAGTCTCCCAGGTGGCAAACCCCTCACATGTCTCAGCCTGCAGACGGACCTCATAAGTATTGTACAAAATCTAAAAGACAGAGCTACATCTTTGGTGAACTTAGGATCTACTCAAGCAAATGAGAATTTTAATTTCATTGTCTCAACAAAAGCCCCTAAACAAAAGTAAGACCCTTCATTATGATATTGTAATTAATAGATATTCTCTGTAAGCATTTGCACTTTTATGAAGGACGCATGGCACGGCATGTCTCAGATTTTTATGAAATTTGTACATAAGGTTGGGTCTGACCCAAAAGTAAAAATTTGTTAAAATTTTTCTTAATATCACATCCGGTTGCCATGGAAACGGACTTTGAATATTGAAAAAATGCATTTTTGGGCGTTTTTGAAGTCATATACATAATTTATGCAGCATAATCTAAAACAAACACTGATGAATTATCAGTACCCTATCATTGCTCTTTCAAGTTAAGTAATAATAATGTTGGGTATATGGTCTTATCTATATGTTTCCATAGCAACAACACAGGTACCCTATCAAAATAGTATTTTTGGCATTTTTCTCAAAATTCAACGATAAATTACTTATATTTTTGAGTTTGTTATGCAAATAAAACATTAGCATTCACATTGGGACAAAGTTTCTGTTCGTTGCTATGGCAACATGACCTCAAATCGCAAAAATGAAAGCAATTTTGGACAATATTTAGAGTCATTTTTTACTAGATCATTGAATTTTGATTCAAAGTGATGAAAATTAATTAATGTATTCCAGTGGATCTTTCATTACACGAAAGAAAATTTTTGAAAAATATTCAGGAAATGGCCCGTTGCTATGGGAACGATTGTTTAAAATTGCACATAGGCCCACTTTGAGTCCTTGGATACGGGCATCAAAAGTTAAGAAATCTGAATTTTTTAAAATCGTAAATAAAGTTTAGACTTTGCTTTATCGTATATGTAAAAAAGGTTGTGTAAGCCTGTTTCGTTTTTTGAGGAAAAGGCTTTGAAAAACAACAAAAAATGCTTATTTTTATAATGTATGGCCAAATTACTATAGCAACCATTAATCATTTGAAACTTTTTTATTGTATTTTGATAGAGGCTTACTTGATCTTTATTGTTATTGAATTTTAACTTCCTGGGATTAATAATTACTGTTTTATGAAAATAATAAAAAATGGTTGCCATGGTAACAAATGTTCCCCATAGCTTTTTCATGGTTTTTGAAAGAGCTCTTTGTGTTGGATATTTCCCAACAATTTTCATCTATTCATCATGATGCAAAATTTTTAAAAATGACTCTGAAGTTGCATAATAAGTAATATTAAAGACCATAGTTACTGTTGCCAAGGTAACTTATGTACATATCAACAAGTGGGTTTATCTTGAATTTACTCATTTTATAAAATAAATCCTTTTTCTTTATCATATACCCATCAAGAGAGAAGGAAACTTGGAAAATACAAACAGCATTTTGAAATCAATATATCAAAATTAGCTAATTATGTTGTCATGGTAACCAGCCTTATTTACAATATCAGACACTACTAGTGAGCTTATTTAAAAATTTATGTCCTAATCTTTAGGATGCATAAAAAATCTTCCATTGATGTCACATATAGACCAAATTATAGAGCTTCAAATTAGCTCAATTTTGCCAATTTCTCAACTTTAAAGGCCGTTGCCATGGTAACCAGATGACCTAGAATTAATTTTTTTGTCAAATTTTCCTTATTTCATTGGTCCCTACTTATGTGTGAAATTTCATGAAAATCGGAGACCATGCGTGCCGAAATCGTTTAAATGGTTACAGAGAATTGCTATTAAAAATCACATATGCAATACATGTTTGACATAAAAAAAGGTATTTATGTAAAACAAGAATAGATTTACACAATATTTCAGTTATAAATGGACAGATTCACATCAAGATAATTTTTATTAATTGAAGGTTACAGTAGGTCTTGGTTTAAATTTGAAAATATACGTGAGAAGAGTTGGAAATGAAGAGAGAAAAAAAACTATATGCATCAGAAATTTGATTTCATGGTATGCTATGAAAGATATATTGGTTCAACCCATGGGGTCTCTAAATCATTTAGAACCTGCAGCTTGCAGTTTTGCAAGATTTTGAGACCCCGAGGGTGGAATCGATGTATCTTTCATAGCAGACCACGAATGAGTATTTTTCTTATAGCTTTAGGCCAAAGTTTTAAATGAAAGATGAGAGAAAAAATCGAAAAGTACCAAGTTCATCCGCAAAAATTTTGCGATATTCAGACTCTGAGGTGACACCGAAAGTGAACTGTAAGAATAAACTAGAAAAATTAGGCTTTTCAAAATATTTAGGAAGAATATATAGGAAAATGGTCTTTAAATTTCTGTTTAATTGTCAAGTCGCCACTAGATTGATTGTTTGCTTGATAAAATCCTGACCTCATATTAACATAAACAATTGAAACAAAAGTGTCATGTGATATGAAAGATAGGGGTTTCTTTCATAGCTTTCTTTCGTAGGAAAATCTAATCTTTGATGTGTATGAGAGAAAAACAAATCTTGCTTACTCATCCTATATGTCAAAACTGTAGAAAATAAATAGATACACATATTTCTGAGGCTTGCTTGAGCATATATTTCAGGTGAGATGAAATAAAGTGAATCTGTTACAAAGGGTTATCGTAAAGAATATAATGTGATGCAAAATGCTTTGGACTTCCACTGAAATTAACATTATAATTTATAGCTAAATACTAAATATCTATAATTTATGCAGGTCTTTTGGCTCCAGTAAAAGCTTGAAAGGAAGGCTAGCGGCATCAGTCTTACAGAAAAATGAGGGCCATGGTTATTTGATGAAGGTACAAGTTACATATCTTTATGTTCAAAATATTTTTGGAACAGTTTTGGTACAGTTTATTGTCACAGCGCATTGTCCATCCGTCCATTGTTGTCCGGCGTAAAATTTTAACATTTTTTACATTTCCTCTGCAACTGCTGCACAGAATTTCATGAAACCTTACAGGAAGCAAGAACTCAAGGATAAACCCTATTGGTTTTCAAGGTCAAGGGCCAAGGTCGCAGTTGACTTGGGCTTAAAATCCTTAAAAACAGCATAGAAGAAAAAGCAATCATCATAGAAACATCAAACCTTCCACAAACGTTCCCCATGCAGAGAGGGTGAACCCTATTGATTTTCAAGACCAAAGGTCAAGGTCACAGTGGACTTTAGCTTAAATTTTTGTGAACAGCATAGATGACAAAGCAATCATCAAAGAAACAGCAAACCTTCTACTGTAGCAAATGTTTCTCATAGAGAGAGGATGAACCCTATTGATTTTGAAGGTCAAGGTCACAGCATGTTCAGATTAGATATACATGTAGATTGCGAGGGGATGCTAGGCTTGTGTTGTCCTCTTCATTCATTTTTTTTTGTCTTAGAGGGCTGTAACAGTGAACTGGATACTTGGTGATAAGGTTAGTTCCTGTATTTTTATGCCCCCGGAATCAAAGATTCGGGGGCATATAGTTTTTGGCCTGTCCGTCTGTTTGTCTGTTAGTCTGTCTGTCCGAAAAACTTTAACATTGGACATAACTTTTGAATGGGAAGTGATAGGGCTTTCATATTTCACATGTGCATTCCTTGTGACAAGACCTTTCCATTGATACCAAAATTTTTGACCTGTGACCTGTGACCCTGACCTTTGATCTTTTAACCCTGACCTTGACATTTCACATACATGTACTTAACAGAAAATAGTGTTTATACTAACAAAGATGCCACCGGGGGCATTCGTGTTTCACAAACACAGGCTTTATTTCCATCTCAAAATACTGTAGGTGTGTTAATTTATTGGAGGCTGAACCCCTACATCCATATAATCAGAAATTTTCGTAAGTATCAAATTTTGCAATTTCATGGTAAAATAGGGTGCCTTTATTTTCATGAGTACAATTTTTCACAATTCCTCAATTACAAACAAATATGTACATATGATTTCACTGCTTTGTACCTTTCACTATTGAAGTTTTAGTTATTTCTATCATAAGAATATACTCCATTAACTTCTGTTTATGTTTAATTTACACACAACTTCTTTTAGTTGAAGTAATTGGCAAGGGTTAATCCGTAAGGAATTTAGCGTGCCAAGAATCGTTGGCCAGATTGCAAAGCAATTACGGTGTATAGATTGACAATGTCGGTCCATCTGTCTGTCTGTATGTTGTCAACATTTTGTTTAAAGATTCTAGTTGAAGCAAAATCTCAGGAACTATACACAGTAGAAACATAATATTATATATGTAGGTTATCCATGACAAGACCTTTCAATTTATGCCGTAACATTTGACCTAGCGACCTTGACCTTGGACTTTGACCTAGTTAAAGATTTTGATTAAAGTTTCTGGTTGAAGCAAAATCTCAGGAACTATACACAGTAGAAACAACATATATAATATGTAGCTAGGTTGCCCATGAAGAGACCTTTCAATTTATGTCGTAACATTTAATCTATTGACCTTGACCTTGGACCTAGTTAAAGATTTTGATTAAAGTTTCTGGTTGAAGCAAAATCGAAGGAACTGTATGCAGTTGACCTTGACCTTGAACTTTCACTTAATTAACAATTTTTGTAAAGTTTCTGTTATCATGGAATTCATCATATTGTTTTTTGTCTTCTTTACACGTCAACAAAAGTGTAGGGTTGTCTCCTGATGAATTCACAATGACAACGGCCACAAAAATCGCAGCCAAGAGGAAAGCCCAAAAATCAAAGCAGGCTAGTTTGCATGGAAAAAGAGGACGACTGATGAAAAAGATAAAGAAAGGCAAAAAAGAAACAACGAATGAAGTCCACGAAGGTGTGACATATTCTACAGCTGTTGAGCTTGACCAGGCAGATAATCAGTTTACAACAGAAATTCCGCAAAGGTTGACACTTCCCACTACTCCAACTTATGTTATTTTTGATATTGAAACAACAGGCCTTGGAAGAACTTCAGACATCCTACAGATATCAGCAGATAACCTCAATATCTACATACAGCCTCGTTGTAGTATTTCAGAACAAGCTTCCATTGTTACTGGAATACTCTTTGACTGGGACACAAAGAAAATGTTCGTAAAAGGAAAAGAAGTCAATTCAAAACCAGTGCAAGAAGCACTTCTCGACTTTGTCGACTATGTGAAGAGAATTCCAAAACCCATTCTTGTTGGGCACAATGCCTGTAATTTTGACATACCAGTTCTTACAAACAGACTCAGGGAGTTCAAGCTATTAGAAGAGCTATCAACCCACGTACTTGGTTTTGTGGATACCCTGAAAATTTCCAAGAGAATCTTCAAGAAGTGTGATGTAAGCAATTATAAGCAAGAAAATCTGGTAAAAAAAGTTGACCACATACAATTATTGTGCACATGATGCAAAAGAAGATGTTCAAGCTCTGAAAGTGTTATTCACAGAAAAACTGGAGATGGAGGTCAAAGACGAGGATCTATTCCACATAGGATTTCATCAAGTGAAGAGCAAGTATGATAAACTATTGAAAGAGAAATACCTTTCCTCTGCGGCAGTGACAAGTTTAGCACGAAATGGTGTTACCCCATTTCATTTGAAACTAGCTTATGAGAGAAACTTTGGCTTGAAAGTGCTTCTCAAAGACTTGAAATTGAATTTGACGCACAAGTACATGGATTTGCTGATATCCTTTCTGCAGAAAGAGGAATAAGTGACATATATATGTGAGGACTCTTACTGAATCTGACTTGTATTACAATTTCACTCTGTGAAAAGAAATATCAAACCCTGATTGAAATTATGTTATACACAGATTTTGTTTATATTTCTTTACAAACTTCGATTTGTTTTACATAAATTCAGCTATAATATTGGGATGAATTGTCAGCTTTTACTGTAAATAAACTTGAGACTGATACATAATTCATTAACTTTAAACAATGAATAATTGAGATATACATGGAGTAAGATGTGCTTAATTCATTTACTAGTATCTCTAGATATTTTCTCTTTCATATATCTCTAGATATTTTCTCTTTCACCTACCCAAACCATGTTTGTATGGTTTATAAAAATCAGAAGGGTATTGTGCATATTACTGTTATGGCCAAATGGTAATATATGTACATGTACTTAGACTTTTATGATTTTGGCATATATTTTGTTATTTTTAAAACTTTCTAATAATGTTTGAATGTCCCTTCTCCTAATTGTTCATGTAAGCCCCTAAATGAAAATGAATTATTTTTTATTTCACTTGAGAAGAATAGTATTATGATAATGGATTTTTCAAATGAATCACTTTTATCTTGATATTTTTTTATTTCAATAGTACACTCCAATGCTCATCTTACTATGATTTACCTTTCACTATTACATTTCAGAAATTTACACCCCCACAGATTTACAAACCTACTTTGATTAGGAATTATTCATGTTTTTTGACTGAAGGAAAAAAAACTAGGACAGTAATATTTATGAATTGTATTAGAGTGATATAACTTTGACTATATTGATAGTAATGTAGTACCTTGCTGACTAAGAAATTGGCCTACAAAAGGACAAAATTATCTATTATTCTGATATCTCCTACACATTCTATGAGAATTTGATCATACTTCACCAAGATGTTTGAATGGATATGAGTTTCCATAACATTCAAAAGGTCATGATTACTTCTTCAACTGAAATATTCATAGAATGTTCCCAAAACTCACAAAGTTATTGGATTTTGGCTCTGAAATACTAGTAAAATCATTTAAGTTGTAAGAAAAGATAAAAAATGACCCATACATGTACCTTGGATCAATACTGTAAGAAGAGGAATATATTTGTACAGGTATATGACGTAAAAGCATTATGATGTCATTACATTCCTTTGAATATACGTCATATTTGTAAGTCAGGCCTATTTCATGCTGATAATGCCATAGAATTTGATGTAAAGTTCTCTGTATTTCGAAGAGACTGAATTGTTTAAAAACTGTTTATCTTATGTTATATGCATATATATTGTATTTGACTTCGTGTCTGTCTGTCTGTCAGTCAGTCAGTCGCAATTTGTGTATGTCTTATAACTTTCATATTTTTCTATGTTGTTCTGCATGACCCAACCATTCTGCATAAACTTTACCCCAGGTCATGTGATCAAGGTCATGTTCAATTTGGACTTTGATGATGAAAATATATATATATCCTAAGTTTAGATTAAATCTCTTGAACTGATTTTCCAATCAGTTTAGTATGTTGTTGCTTAGCCTTAATGACTAAAAAGGTGCACATCACCCTCGACCAAAATTATGAGAGGGTAGGGAATTATGAGATTAAGGCCAAGACAACTTCAGACTCGTGATTAAATGTTATCATAAAGCATCTCCATTACTTAACATGTATGTTGTTGTTCATGACCAAAAGGTTTCACATCACCCAGAGTCCTAGACCATGCTTCATATGTGACTAAAATAAAACTCAGAGTGGACTTTGATGATGAATGCAAGGGGGGGGGGGAGGAGTCATCTGCTTAAAAATCATCCCTATTAAATATTTGTATTGATGCTGAATTGAAGTTTCCTTTAGATTACCTGAAAGTATCTATTAGAATGTAAACAGAAAAGTTATATAAGTTAAATATATTGTGTTTTGCAGAGAAGTATCAAATTTACCTCTGTCAACAGAATGTTGGAAAATTGATGATGGGATCCATATAGAGTTGTTTTGTACATGCTATTCGAAATATATGTCCAATTTCTTATTAACAATAGAACTTGCACTTGTGGAAATGTTATAACAGTATTATGTTCAGATAAGTTTGTGGATTTCTGCTCTGTTTCAAGAAGGACAACATGATAAATAATATAAAATGTAGTAAAAAAGTATTTAAAGCAATGTTACCTATGGCTGTTTATGTAATATTTCCTCGAAAAGGAAACCGGGTACATATGAGTTTAATTAGCTTATAATAATTAGAAGAGCAATATCTTTTTGTCATTACTTTGTTACTAAACAGAAGGACATATAAAAGGGATTTTTTTAATCTTTTTTGTTGCCATGGCAACCGTTTCATATTTGACCAACATTGTAAAAATAACGATTTTTTCATGATAATCTATAGCAATACTGAATATAATTTGATATTTGCATATTGTGATCATTGTGTAGATGGAATATAATAGTTTTGTCACTTTTTGTCAAGTGAATCTCATAATTTTGAATAATAAAGGTGAGATACATTGATTTTGATGAAATTGAGATTTATGTTGTTTTTACCAAATTTCTGTATGAAAATGAAACGGGCAATTTTTTTATTACATTCCATCATTCGAAAGAGGAATCCTTCCTGATTTCAGTGATGTGTATAATGTTTGTATATTTTGCCCGTTTCAACTTGCAAACCTTACCTTAACATCGTTTAATTTTGAACCTACCTGTATATTTCGTTAAGAAATAGTTAAAACGTTGTCGTACATTTGCAATATATTTTTCAGAAAAAAAGTCAAATTAAGTTAAAACTAAACTTGACAAAGATGTATTTTTATATTAAGCGTACAATAACACCTACATTATGTTTGGATCAATGTTACGGAGTCATTTGTTCACAACATACTGTACATAGACCAGGTTTCAGATAAACTAAACTTGAAAGTTATCGTTTAGAAATCAATATAAACTTAAAGTTTCTAAACTGCAGCTCAAACTCAAGCATCAAAGTTAAATTTTCTGTACCTGTTTTTAAAGGAATTTTTACAAAAAAAATATGAAAGTCAGGCTGTCTATTAAGGGGAATGATTATGAACAACTAGAGTAATAGATATACAAATGTACAAATGGACAGACCGAAAACTTCCATAATTTTCTGGTGGAAATGTTACCAAAATAAAAATCCATTAAAAATTCACGACCTTGTACATGTGCTGGTTCACTTCTTTATTTCTTATAATACCCCGAAAAATATTGTAGAGTTTATAAACAGAACATAATCTTTTATCGTAGAGCTTGGATCGCTTTATCAAGCTGTATTCCCCTCAGTTGTCATAGTAATTACTTTGTATAGAAAACTAAGATATTTATTAACAACAAGGTTACGGACGCTATTTTTGCTCCGATGAGAAATGTTGATGATATGACAACACATGTGGAGAACAAGTGGGCAGCTATCGTCCAAAAACAAAGCAAACAGCATTCAGAATTATTTTTCTACGAGATAGAACTGTATATGAGTCAAATATAAGTGAAATGAGTGCACAGCAGCAGCAGTCAGAAAAAAAAACTCGGGAGACAAAAAACAGGCAGGCGGAAAAAACCGCGCCAAATGATGATATCATTGACACAATGACTACTCTAATAGGGAATCTAGAACGAAAAATAACAAGAAGAATCGACGATATATCAGAAACAGTGAAAAAAATGAAGAGTAAGCTCGAAGGCACAATGAAGAAACTCGACGAAGAAATGACGGAGCTAAAACGAAGTGTCGATTTTCAAGAAGAGAGAATAGGCCGCATTCTCATATAGACATAAGGAAGAACTCCTGAATCGAATAAAAGAGATTGAGCAAACTCTCCAGTATCAAGAATTTAGGTCGCATTAGTGTATGGAATCCCATAAGGGGAAAAGGAAAACACGTTGCAAGCGGCCGAAACACCTTCGAAAAAAAAAACAAGACAAGCAGCTTATTGCCTACACTGGCAGATAACTTTGCAAAACATTTCCCGAAAGATGACGTTTGATAAAATTGACATTACTACGGCATGGTACTCGCGGGCTTGTTCGAATATAAGATGGTAGACCAGTATTAATGAAATTCCACCAGGAAATACAGAAAATGTTTAAGTATTAACCTTAATTGTTAAGCAACTATTATGATAATGAAACCAGAGTATTTACGGTATGTATAAACATAAATGTAACATCGGAGCAAAGAAGCACTCAATATAAAATGGATGTTGTGTACAATTATGTTTTGATGTATGTGTACGTTTGTTTTGGTATGAGGGGTGTTTATGAGGGTTACAATTTCAAAATGCATATTTACACTTGTTTGAACTTGCAAGTTATATTGCATGAATTTTAGATAATGTATTCATTTTCGTGCTTAAACATCGACGGCGGGTGCGGCTAGCCAACAGGGGATGCGTACTCCTCCCGGGCACCTGGTCCAACCTCTAGCTTGCTAGGGGTCCGTCGATGCTTAATTTTGTGCTTTATTGTGAGTGCTGTTGAGATTATCGTCAAGATGTTCTTTAACTCATTTGCAAGTTATATTAGAAAAATGTTGTTGATTATATATGAGTACTAGTAGTATAAAGGAAGCCTCAATGAATTGTCTCAAAATGGCTATCCTGTCCTCCTGGCCAAAATTGAGGAATATTTCAAGTATTTTTGATGCTCCAATTAGACCACCGTATATTAATCATATATGCAAAAACAGCAAGGGGTCAAGAGATATGCCTGATTTATTTATAGAGCACTTCTACAGAAAACCGATATCTAAACAAAATTGGGAACATGAATTATATCTTGAACAAAACGATAATTGGCGAAAAAAACAAATACAATCATGAGAAAATGCACAAAAGATAACTTTATTATATGGTTTCAATACAGATTGCTTCAAAGAATTTTACCATAAAAATACCTTTATTACATGTACGTGAAAATAAAGAATGGTCTTATTTGTAACCTTTATGGATTAGAAATTCATACTTATTTGCATGCTTTCTTTAACGGTAACATTGGTCATGCATTCTGGAAAAATATTGAAGAATGGATATATGAGAAAGCAAATGTTCAACTTCAACTAACAGAGTCTGACATCATCTTGGGTAGAAGTGGTCAACAAAATGATGCTTTTCATATTATAATTTCCATATGCAAGATGTATTTATTTTCTTGTTCAAGAGAGAGTAAAAGAATAAGAATGTATGAAATGAGAGCAAAACTTAACAACTACTTCGTAACAGATAAGAAAATGTATATCAGCAACTCGAATATGATAAGATTTAAAAAGCGCTTGCAAAAATTTTATATGATATTTGAATATTGGTCTCATTTATAAGAAGCATTTATAGAAATAATCATTCTTACTTGATATGAACATCATTACTCCTCTTCCACATTATCAAACATATACTAATTCATATGACATTGTGCATTATAAACATGGATTAATGTGAGAGTGAATGTGATGTGTTGTTTTATTATTGTAAAATGTGTCGAGAATAAAATGATAAAAAAAGAATAAAAGAGTTATCTTTCTTAGGCTATGTACGTTCAGTTTTGGATTGTTACCATGGTTTCTATGTACCTTTGATGACTTCTTGTGGGGTCATGGTTGAAGATATCAACAAACAAACAAAAATTAGAAAATGTATTTTAATGCTCTATCACATTACATTATGCTTTTTGTAATATTACCACAGGATTGTCTGTGACAGGTCTGGATGTAAAGGCGGTAAGAATAAAAAAAAAATATTAAGAATAAGAATACTCAATATAAAATGGATGTTTCGAGACTGTACAATTATGTTTTGATGTATGTGTACGTTTGTTTTGGTATGAGGGGTGTTTGTGAGGGTTACAATTTCAAAATGCATATTTACACTTGTTTGAACTTGCAAGTTATATTGCATGAATTTTAGATAATGTATTCATTTTCGTGCCTAAACATCGACGGCGGATGCGGCTAGCCAACAGGGGATGCGTACTCCTCCCGGGCACCTGGTCCAACCTCTAGCTTGCTAGGGGTCCGTCGATACTTAATTTTGTGCTTTATTGTGAGTGCTGTTGAGATTATCGTCAAGATGTTCTTTAACTCATTTGCAAGTTATATTAGAAAAATGTTGTTGATTATATATGAGTACTAGTAGTATAAAGGTAGCCTCAATGAATTGTCTCAAAATGGCTATCCTGTCCTCCTGGCCAAAATTGAGGAATATTTCAAGTATTTTTGATGCTCCAATTAGACCACCGTATATTAATCATATATGCAAAAACAGCAAGGGGTCAAGAGATATGCCTGATTTATTTATAGAGCACTTCTACAGAAAACCGATATCTAAACAAAATTGGGAACATGAATTATATCTTGAACAAAACGATAATTGGCGAAAAAAACAAATACAATCATGAGAAAATGCACAAAAGATAACTTTATTATATGGTTTCAATACAGATTGCTTCAAAGAATTTTACCATAAAAAATACCTTTATTACATGTATGTGAAAATAAAGAATGGTCTTATTTGTAACCTTTGTGGATTAAGAATTATAATAAGAATAAAGTAAAGATATTGCAATAACAGAAAGGATTAGTCGAAATCCTTAACCAGATGGCTACTGTTGCAAGCAACATACGGATTCTTCCTTTATAAGACGTTCCTCAGGACTGAAGTGTTAAAATCCGAATAAATAAGATAGAAAAAAGAATAGTTGCTTTAGCACCTTACTCACTTCAGCAAATGAGTCAAAAGAGTTTATGTCTAACTTGGGACTCCTATTTATTAATATAAGAAAAAGACGAAAAAGTTAATACATGCCTTTCATGTTTACGAAAGCATTAAACTCCATGATCTATCAATTTTAAATCCTTTGAAATTAATATCTCAAAACAGAATTGCACAATGATTTTGCAATGAAAATATTCCTATAAATAGAAAATGACAACAGCATGGAAGTACAAACAAGTAATGCTACTAAGAAAAAAAAAGGAGTTACCTTTCTTTCACTATGCTCAAATAAGAAGTATTATTTGTGCGAATAATAAATAGTTTAAGACACAATCATGCGCATTCTATAAGAGTAAAGGATTGCTATGACCTTCAGAAAGATTATTTGACGTTGAACCAAGGTCACGGATAAAAGTTTATTCTCATTAAGCCTGATAATAGTCTTATCAAAACTCATTATTTCATCAACAAAAGTCTCCTGTCACCTAGAAATAGAACGAATGACCTTGGGTCAAGATCAAGGTGGCAGCACATACTGCACGGCATATTTGTGCAAAGTTTGAACTCTCAAGGTCAAACAGTCTTTGTTTAATAGGCAAAATAGTGATGTGACCTTGAGAATGAGAATTTGAACTTGGTTCAAGGTCAGGGTGAAAGGCTTGGTTCAAAGATTATATGTATGAAGTTTGAACTCTGAAGGTAAAAAAGTCTTTGTTCTATAGGCAACAGTTTGTTGTGATTTGAGAATCATAATATGACCTAGAAACTAGGTCAACATTAAATGACTACCTTTAAAAAAAGGTGTCATATAAGTTTCAACTCAAAATCTCAAAAACTGTAAAAATTGGCACTGTTCCAATCTAAAATTCCATTTTCAACTCGAAATAGCGTTAAAACCGTAAATATTTTATCGTGCATGTAAGGGTATAAAAGTTTGCAAATTTTCTAAAGAACGATATAAAACAAATTTCGTTCAAATCATACGGTTGGTTTAGAAGTTATAAAAGTTATAAATTCATATTCAGACTTTTAGATTTGTGATTTAATGTTGTTGGATTTTGATAAAAAATTGCACGCATATAAAACAAAAGTGAAAGCTTGTGCCGACACATTAATTTACTTAACATATCAAAAATTGTCGTTTAAACAATATTTTTCTTTATTATATTTTGACACATTTCTTTATTGATCTTCTTCACTTCCCGTTTTATGTTTGCCAACAACATATCAATGTCCAACGGCTTTGGTCTATATACATATGCCTTCAAATATCCCCGAAGAAAGTAATCGCACGGGTTCAAATCCGGACTGTGCGCGGGCAAAGTTTGTCCCCACTTCTTCATTTCGGGGTATCGTCTGGATTGCACCTTGTCACCAAAGAAGAATCTGATAAAATATTAGATGTATGCGCTGTTGCACCATCCTGCATGAAGAACACATTTTGCATATTTGCTGTTCTCTTTCGAAGCGCCGGAATAAACTTGGTTTTTAAGAGCGACAGGTACCGGTCTGAATTCACAGTGTCCGTAAACACATATGGTCCAATAACTCCATGTGACGACATAGCACACCAAATAATTAATTTTTCACTATGCAATGGCATTTCCGTATTACAATGAGGCTGCTAATGTGCCCAGAATCTCATATTCTGTTTGCACACATGACCCGATACAGGGATATGCGATTTGTCTGTGAACCAAACATCTTGGAATGCGTCTGCGTAATTGTCAGCAACGTCCACTGGCCAGCGACAAAACTCCAAACTTTGAACCTGATCGGTGATATTCAGACCCTGCAGTATCTGAATTTTATATGGAAAGAGTTTGAGGTCCTTCCGTAATATGCCATGAACACAAGTTTTAGGAATTCCAGTCTCCGAGGAGGAACGTCTGATTGATTTTTCCGGGCTGCTCGAGAGCATTTCTCGAAGGGCACTCACGTTTTCCTCTCTCCGACTTGACCTTGGCTGACCTGTTTCAGGAGCATCTGCAACTGATCCCTGTCGCTCATATTTCTTGACAATTGTATAGATATGTTTCCTTCTTACATTAGAGTTCTTGAACTGATATTTCAATTTTCGCTGAACCTGTGTTACGCAATTTGTTTCGTAGAATGTCTTTACATCAAAATTACGCTGATCGGACGTGAGTCGCGCCATATTGAAGTAATGTTTATGTTTTAATCACGTAATAATATTGGAAAAATAATTAATTTTGGCGCATTTTGTAAGTATAGTAAAACTTTCATTTACGACCTTTAAAATGATTTAACTTGTATAAAAATATGAAAGAATTGAGCAGATTTATTAAATTGTAAAAGTAATACCATTCTTTTTGGACATCCTTTGTACCTTCCACTTTATCGTATATTGGGGTACTGTTTTGAAACATGATTGTCTGGAAGGTTTTAGGGTTAAGAATAATAATAAGAAGAATAAAAAAAAAGACAATACAATAACAATAACTAGGTGGCAACTGTTGGAAGCAACAGACGGGTTCCTCCTTTATTAGATCTTCCTTAGAACTGAAATATTAAAATTCGAATAAAGAAGATGAAAAGAGGAATTGTTGCTTTACCACCTTTTTCACTTCTGCAAATGAGTCAAAAGATCTTATGTCTAACTTGTGACTCTTGTTTATTTATCAACAAAATAGAAGTTAAAAATATTAAATACATTTCATGTTTACGAAAGCTTTAAAATAAACGATCTATCAATTTTAAGTCCTTTATTTGTAATGCGAACATTTCTATTAATAAAAAATGACAAAAGTATGAACATGCTACTTCGAAAAAATGAAAACAAAGAATAAGAATAAAAGAGTTATCTTTCTTATAACATGTTAAGGTGGCTCCACACACCTACCCCGCAAAAAGATCCTGTCGTTTAATTTTTCTAAAACTCTCAGAATTTGATAAATGGTATACAAGCTTTAATTTTGCAAAGTGTGAACAAAATCGAACCTACGTAACTGTTTTCATGACACTTTGAATTTTGGCGGTTTTGGGGTTCCTCCTCTATTTTTGCTAACGTTGCCAATTTGAAGAAAGTACGCTTATTTTTAAAATATTTTGCTGAATTTATGAATGTTTTTATGATTTAATTTCATATTCAAACTATTTTTCATCTTTAAACAAAGAAATTTAAATAAATTAAGAAAATGGAGGACTTATTAGAAATTTAAGATCATCTAGGAGGTTAAAAACTCGTTTTTCGTCATTTTTTGACATTATATGCCTATTGCATGAAATTCTATCATTTAATTTTCTTGAAACAAATATCAAATGATAAACTATTGTATATGAAGTATTTATATGAAATATGAACAAAATCGAACCTAGCAAACGGATTTTATGATTATTTTTGTAACCCAACCCCCTTAGTTTCTATGTTGCAATCTATATTCATTCGACGTTACAGTGACGTCGGAGGTAAGACTTTTAAAATCAGTGCATGACTACAGGAATTTGTAGGAATTCTGAACCGAAATGGCCTTAACGGAAACCTTACAAAGCTTTCATTGTGTGTGTGCATACATACCAGATTTTTGATAATATCTAAACATGTACAACAGAAGGCCGTCCCCTCAAAGAAATTTAGGAAAAGAGAGAGTAAAAAGCGCGAATCTAGAGGGAGAAAGACTCGATCAGAATTAAGTACAAATGCACTCTCATCCTAAGAATTTTTTTTATTTCGTGAGACAGGGCCAGAGCTCTCAATAATCTTTAAAGAAGGGGGCGATTCTGAAAGAGATTTTGCGATTAATCAAAGTGCCTTTACTAAAAAAGTAGGCGTCAGTTTTTCTCAAAGTGGGTCGTGACAAATAATCGGGTACCGACTTATAAATGGGGGGGGAGGGGCGCTAGGCGCTGTTTCGTATACGTTTCAGGACAGGAAAGAAATAATTTTCTCTGACTTTTATGATAAAGAAATTTTAAAAGATCAGGCTATATGTTAAAGTCAGAAGAAATAATTTTCTAATTTTCTCTGACTTTTATGAATAATTTTTTTAAAAGATCAGGCAATAGGAGCATGAAGTTGAGAGAGAGAAAGAGAGAGAGAGAGAGAGAGAGAGAGAGAGAGAGAGAGAGAGAGAGAGAGAGGGTTCGCTATTACATAAACAATTAAGAGGCTTGGATTTGTTTTCTTTTATTTGCTCAAACTCTAAATAGGATGACCTTATTCTTTTCCGGCGATATTCCGATTCCCCCTCCCTAGAATATATATTTTCCCCTCCTGTCTGAGAAATTTCCCCCAATATCAAATGTTTCTATGGCTAAAAATGTTTAGAACAGTGTGTAAAATTTAATAAAATCAGAGATATACGGCAGTATGAACCTGAGAGAAGGGAAAAAGTAAAGGAAAACTTATTTGTATGGACGTCATTCACCTCGCTCGTTCTCGATAATGCTTGTACATGCAGTTATCTGCATAATGGATACATCTTTTAACAAAGCAGGATTGATACTAAAATTAATTCGCTTTAAGTTTTCATTTTAAGAAACTTAGTTCGATAACATTTCGCTGCAAAGTAGGAAAGTTGACATAAATTGCAGAAAAATTCTTCTGATCATAGATAATCAGAGATACAATACTTTGAATATCTTATCCATTATATCGCTTAAATCTCCAAGAAATAACCCGTTCGATAGTTAAACTAATATTTTCCTATTCGATTTTATTTCAAAGCAACAAGTTGTTGAATTTCCGATGATGACGTTATAAAAAGGAAACTTTTACAGCGATAGCCAGGGGTCTCATTCATGGATATTTTAGTACGTATAGATGAAACGTTAATCTAGCTAAAATTAATTACTATCAGATTGTAGACGATAATTCTCTGGTTTCGATATTAAACTTGCTGAAATCCGTTCTGAAATAAGCGAGATAGAATAGTTTGAACGCCGAAAACTCCGAGCGCTGCGGACACTATTCTCCGGCGAGTTCACTTGAAACATTTATTTGGCGCATTATTATGACGCCATAATGATAATGACGTCAATGTACTCAGTAAGCGAGCCTCCGAAAAGACTAATATATTCGGATACTCTGTGGAGCCACCTTAAGATCTTAATATGCTCTTTCATCTGATACTTTTCTTTTTTATCATAAGAAGTGTTTCTTTTTGCACAGTGTCTGGACCGATCTGGAGGTAAGAATAATGGTAAAAAGAATAATAATAAGAATAAAGAAAAGACAATACAATAACAATAAGGATTCCGATGGAATAATCGGAATCCTTAATAAAGAAAAGACAAAATAATAACAGAAAGGATTCCGGTGGAAATCGGAATCCTTAATACAGAAAGGATTTCGACGGAAGTTGGAATCCTGAATAATAATAATAAGAAGAATAAGAACTAGATGGCTTCTGTTGCAAGCAACAGACGAATTCCTCCTCTATTAGACCTTCATAGAAACTGAAGTGTTCAAATCCGAAAAAAGAAGATGGAAAACATAATAGTTTTTTTTGTACCTCATTCATCTCAGAGAATGAATCAAAGGAGCTTATGTCTTACTTGAAACTCTTATTCATTTGTCGACAAAATAGAAGATAAATATGATAAATACCATTCATATTTACGAAATTAAACTCCATGAACTATTTATTTTAAAGCTTTATACTCCATGATCTATCAATTCTTAATCCTTTTAAAATACTATCTGAAAGCAGAATTACACAATGCTTTGACAATAAGAAAATTTCTATAAATACAAAATGTCAACAACATGAAAGAACAGACAAGTAATGTTACTAAGAAAAAAAAGGAAACAGAGAACAAGAATGAAAGAGTTATCTTTCGTATACCATGTTAAGTTCAAATAAGAAGGACTACTTGTCTGAAGAATAAATAGTATTCGACAAAAACTGTGATTTCTACAAGAGTAAATACTTGTTATGACCTTGAAAATAATTACTTGATCTTGAACCAAGGTCATGGACAAAAGATAAGTATTGGATGTTATTTCCAACAAGGTTGATCTTAAACTGATCGAAGTTCAATATTTTATCAATCAAAGTATGTTGTGACATCGAAATTGAACAAATGACCTTTGGTTAATGTCAAGGTGAAATGGCTTGATGCAAGGAATATTTGTTTAAAGTCTGAACTCTCAAGGTTAAACAGTCTTCGTTTTATTGGCAAAAGTTGGTTGTGACCTTGAAAATGCATTTAGTTTCTACTCCCAAGGTCAAATAGTCTTTGTTTTATTTGCAAAAGTTTGTAGTGACCTTAAGAATGAGAATTTTACCTTGGGTAAACGTCAAGGTGAAAGAGCTCGGCTCAATGATTATATGTTTAAAGTTTGAACTCTGAAGGTCAAATAGTCTCTGTTCAATAGACAAAAGTCTGTTGTGACCTTGAGAATAAGAATTTGTAATTGGGTCAAGTTCACGGTAAAAGTGCTTGGCTGAACAATTTTATGTATGTAGTTTGAACTCTGAAGATCAAATAGTCTTTGTTCTATAGGTAAAAGTTTGTTGTGACTTTGAGAATAAAAGTTTGACCTTGGGACAAAATCAAAGTGAAAGAGTTAGGCTTAACGATGATATGTATGAAGTTGAAGTCTGAAGGTCAAATATATTTTGTTCTATAAGCAAGAGTTCAATGTGACCTTCAGAATCAAAATTTGACCTTGAAAGTAGGTCAGCATTAAATGACTACCTATAGGTAACCTTCCATCCAAGTTTAAACTCAACATTTTAAAAAATGTAAAAATTGGCAATGTGCCAATCTAAAGTTCCAAGTTCAACTCTGAATAACGCAAAAACAATAAATACTTTATCGAGCATGTTACAAATTTCCCAAAGAAGAAAATAAAACAAATTTCGTTCAAATCGTAAGGTTACTTTAAGAGTTATAATTGTTTACTGATTTGACCTTTGATTACATCTAGCGGGGGCATTTGTCAAATTTTTGACGACAAGATCCCTATATGCCCTTTCACATGATACTTTTCGTTTGTTCATAAGATGTGGTACTTTTTTCACAATGTCTGGAACGATCTGGGGGTAAGTATGATAATAACTAGATGACTACTGTTGCAAGCAACAGACGGATTCCGCCCTTATTAGAACTTCCTCGAACTGAAGTGTTAAAATCCAAATAAAGAAGATGGAAAAAAAAGAAAAGGTGCTTTAGTACCTTTTTCACTTCAGCAAATCAGCCAAAAGAGCTTATGTCTAGCTTGGGACTCTTATGTATTTTTCAACAAAATAGAAGAAAAAGATAATAAATACATTTAATGTTTACGAAAGCTTTAAACTCCATGATCTATCAATCCTTAAAAATTACTATTTCACAAATGGATTGCACGATGATTTTGCAATGAGAAAATATCTATCAATAGAACAAGACAATAGCATGAAACAAATAATGGTACTACGAAAAGAAAAGGAGACAGAGAACAAGAATAAAAGAGTTATATTTCTTAAACCATGTTAAGTTAAAATAAGATGGACTACTTGTGTGAAGAATAAATAGTATAGGACAAAAACTGCGAATTCTACTAGAGAAAAGGTTTGTTATGACCTTGAGAACTATTATTTGACCTTGAACCAAGGTCAAGGATAAAAGATAAGCATTAGAGGTTAGTCTCATCAAGATTGATCTTAATCTGTTCCAAGCATAATATTTCATCAACCAAATATTGTTGTGACCTTGAAATTGAACAAATGACCTTGGGTCAAAGTCAAGTTGAAAGGACTTGGTGCAAGGAATATTTATGTAAAGTTTGAACTCTCAAGGTTAAACAGTATTTGTTTTATAGGCAAAGGTTGGTTGTGACCTTGAAAATGAGAATTTGACCTTGGGTCAAGGTCAAGGTGAACGGGCTCGTATCAACAATATTAAAATTGAACTCTTAAGGTCAAACAGTCTTTGTTTTATATGCAAAAGTTTGTTATGACATTGAGAATGAGAATTTGACCTTGTTTAAGGTCAAGGTGAAAGAGCTTGGCCAAATGATTATTTGTATAAAGTTTGAAGTCTGAAGGTCGAATAGTCTTTGTTCTATTGACAAACGTTTTTGTGACCTTGATAATTAAAATCTGACCTTGGATCAAGGTCACGGTGAAAGAGCTTGGTTCAACAATTAACTTACCTACCATCCAAGTTTCAACTCAAAATCTCAATAACTGTAGAAATTGGCAGTGTGCCAATTTAAAGTTTCATTTTCAACTCGGAATAGTAAGAAAACCGTAAAATAATTTATCATTATTTATCATTATTGTTCATCATAGTTCATCAACAAGCATATAAGCGTATAGAAGTTTGCAGAAGTTTAAAACAAATTTCGTTCAAATCGTACGGTTAGTTAAGGCATTATAAGGTTTGACCTTTGATGACCTTTAACGGGGGCAAATGTGAGCTTTAAGACGACATTTTTTTCTCCGCAAGATCTTTATATGCTCTTCCTAATGATACTTTTTTTTGTTTTGTTTTTTCATAAGAAGTGGTACTTTTTTTACAGTGTCTGGAACGATCTGGGGGTACGAATAATAATAAGAATACCTAGATGGCTACTGTTGCAAGCAACAGACGGATTCCTCCTTTACTAGACCTTCCTCAGAACTGAAGTGCCAAATTCCGAATTAAGAAGCTGAAAAAAAGAGAAGCTGCTTTAGTGCCTTATTCACTTCAGCAAATGAGTCAAAAGAGTTTATGTTTAACTTGGGACTCTTCTTTATTTATCGAGAAAGTAGAAGAAAAAGATAATTAATGCCTTTCAAGTTTAGGACAGCTTTATACTCCTTGTTCTATCCATCTTAAATCCCTTAAAAATTCTATCCCAAAAAAGAATTGCACAATAATTTTGCAATGGGAAAATTTCTATAAGTAGAATATGACAACAACATGAAAGTACAGACAAGTAATTCTACTAAGAAAAAATAGAAAACAGAGAACAAGAAAAAAAGGAGTTATTTTTCTTATACATGTTCTATGCAAAGTTCAAATAAGAAGTGATACTTGGTGCAAGAAATATTGTGCCAAGTTTGAACTTTCAAGGTCACACAGTCTTTGTTTTATAGGCAAAAGTTTTTGTGGCATTGAGAATGAGACTTTGAGCTTGGCTCAACAATTAAATTTATGAAGTTTATGGTCAGGGTGGCGGATTTTAGGATAGGTTCATATGTAGAAGAAAATCTCCTCGAAGTATTCAGACCAGAAATTCAAAATTTACCCGTCTCGTTTTTCTGCTATAAACGTTAATCTTTGGCCTATTTTACCATTTTTGTTGTAGAGAATACCACATCATAATTTTTCATACCTCTGAAATGCATGAAATTTCAAAAAATCATATATATCCTTATTTCTTAACATTAAAGACTAAGTGAATGAATTAAAGACTATTTTGAGAATTTTTGATAAAATTATCAGTTCTAAGGAGAGTATTTTCTTATAAAAACTATGTTACTGGTTGCCATGGCAACAACTCATTATTTTCATTAATATTTGAAGACGGTCGTCGGCTACAAAGCTTTTGTGTCGCCTGCGAAGCATGCGACACTTAGAGATCACTCTGTCCGTTGTCCGTCTGTCATTCCGTCTGTCTGTCTGTCCGAGTGTCTGTCTGTCACACTTTGGGTGTCACAGCCCATATCTTTTGATTGGTAAGTGATAGGGCTTTGATATTTCACATGTGTATTCCTTGTGACAAGACCTTCCTACACATACCATAATTTTTGACCTAATGACCTTCACCTAGATATTTGACCTACTTTCGAAAAAAAAAGATATGATTCGCTATATCTTTAGTTTGGTAAGTGATAGGGCTTTAATGTTTCACATGTGTATTCCCTGAAACAACGCCTTTCTACACATACCATAATTGTTGACCTATTGACCTTGACCTACATATTTGACCTACTTTTCAAAAAAATCAAGATTGTATATATCATTTGATTGGTAAGTGATAGGGCTTCGGTATTTCACATGTGTATTTTTTTTTTTTGACAAGACCTTTCTACACGGACCATAATACTTGACCTTGTGACATTGACCTAGATATTTGACCTACTTTTCAAGAAAAGTAAAATTGGCTATATCTTTTGATTGGTAGGTGATAGGGCTTTGATATTTCACATGTATTTTCCTTGTAATGATGCCTTTCTACACATACCATAATGTTTTACCTTTTGACCTTGACCCTTGATTTAGCTATTTGACCTTCTTTTCTAAGAAATTAAGGTTGTATATATCATTTACTCAGCCAGCCTTTTATGTCCTTTTGACAATCAGCCTTTTATGTCCTTTTGTCTTTTGTTACACAGTTACATGTATTTGCACATATTGGAGACACAGTTAGTATTATACCCTCGCAAACGAAGTTTAGTGGGGTATATAGGAATCACCCTGTCCGTCTGTCTGTTTGTCTGTTTTTACCTTTTGACCATGACTTAGCTGTTTGACCTTCTTTTCTAAGAAATTAAGGTTGTATATATCTTTTTATTGATAGGTGATAGGTCTTTAATCCAGATCCACCGAAGCGGAGATATCTTAAGTTTCACGGGGCGGTATTACAAGATCGTAGGTCCGAAAACTGTCTTAAAATGATATATGAATAAATAAAGTAGTCATGTTAAATAAAATTACAAAATGTTGAAATCTGTCGAAATCCAAGACGAAATATCCGTTATCTTTCAGTGTCTGTTACGTTATGAAGATTAGCAAAACAGTATAAAGACAAAAACAAAAACAAAACAAACAAAAAACAATCCACATTATTAAATATCCAAAACACCTAATGTTCAATGAAATGTTAGTATTCTATATAAAAATAGCAATCCAAGGAATGCTTGTGTCGCCTGCGAAGTGGTTTGATTATTATATTAGAAAGTGGATCAAAATTATTGTTATCAGAAGAAAAGTCTTGTCAAATGAAATTCATTTGAAATACCAGACCTCTTAATTACAAACTTAAACATATAGTTATTCTAATATTTACAGAAAAGACTGTCAATAATCTAGGTCAAGGTCACTCCGTAAAAATTGGTAACAAAAAGGTCTTATCATAAGAAATATTAAAGATCTATCACCTATCAATTAAAAGATATATAGAACCTTAATTTCTTTAAAAAGAAGGTCAAATAGCAAAGTCAAAGTCAAAAGGTAAAAACAGACAGACAGACAGACGGATGGACAGACAGACGGACAGGGTGATTCCTATTTCATATTTGCCATAATTTTTCGGAGTTTTGTCATTGTAAAGAGATGACAATGACGTTGTCAAGATACCCACTTTTGGATTTTTAAGGAATATTTTTTAAGATTGTACATAGGTATAATGTATGTTTTCCATGCCCAATGTTTCAGGTGCAACTACAGGAAAAAAAACCTTCTTTGTATGTTTAATCTTTTTTAGATCGACCTTTCATCCATAGTTACAGCTGATAATTCAACAAGTGACACATGCTTCAATGTCTTATTGGTTGACCTTTTATGTGATATGATTCAATTATTTAAATTCTTTATACTTATTTAGAATTTTATTATTAAAGTCGGGAATAAGATTTCAAAAGTGGCCATGTTTTGCCGTGTACCCGAAGGGGATTCCCCATGTAGAAATGTGATACCTTTAGTACTGCGATACATTTCAGGAGATACAGTGCAAACGGAATAGATTTTTATTTAATGAAATGTGCATTATACTTGGAACACTTTCATAATGGTTATCATTCATGTACTTGGAACACTTGCATATACTTGTTATCATGTATAAAGTTTGCTCGAATTTCCTCTGTCTTAGACTCTCTTAGATGAAGTAATTTACGGAATGATTTCTTGAAGAAACGTCTAATGAGTAATCTCTTCCTCCGGATTTTGAGAATGCATAGGACATTTAATATCTGAAATTCTTGAAATAAATAATTCAGTTCAGAGTTCTTGAAATCTTCCTATGAAATGTTGTACCACAGAAAGCTGTTGTTTAAATAGAGTAAATAAATTATTATTTACAACCATAAGCCACTGTGTTCGACATCTTGTAGGTATAATATTTCTAAGAGGAACACAGAGGCCTGAGGTTGTGAATAATAAAACATTTTCTCTCATAAATTGACAGGTTCCTGTGATAAGACATTAGGGAATTTTTATCTGTTCAAATAATAGATACATGATGAGTTTTTATCGGACCAAATAACTTTTTGTCGGCAAATCCTATGCAACCGATACATTTCATGAACTCTCTCCGCTAATAACTTGTCCGTGTAACAGACCTTTGATGAGGTAAAACAATTTGTTAACAGTAAATAACGATGTCGTAGGTCTGCTAGTTGGACAAGCTTAACAATTTCATGGGCCTTTTAATTTGTTTCAAACTGCGAAACCTTAGAGAAACCACTTGAGATGTTGAACAACGTATGCTGAAATGCGACGCTCCTTCTCGCCTGTTGAAATATGCATAGGCAAGAAGCGCCGCATTTCAGCATATTCACTGAAAATTATTTGTTCAAGTGGCTTCACTGGGTCATGAGGTTTGATACACCATACACTGCTTTTTGGAAAACAAACTGGCCCAATTTCTGCACAACTCACTTGAATTGATAAATATTGGATTAAAACGATTTAACTGTACGTTTCATGTATTAGAGATGAAATCAATACTATTCAATAGCATTCATAGATTTCAGTATACTTTAATATGAATAAAGGCAAAACCGAAAAATCTTTGTTTTTTATGCCCCTGGAATAAAAGATTCGGGAGCATATAGTTTTTGGCCTGTCCGCCTGTCTGTTTGTCTGTCTGTTTTCCGAAAAACTTTAACATTGGGCATAACTTTTAAAAGGAAGCTGGTGATAGAGGTTTCATATTTCACATGTGTATTCCTTGTGACAATACTTTTCCATTGATACCAAAATTTTTGACCTCGTGACCATAACCTTGACCTTTGACGTACTTTTCAAAAACTTTAACATTGGACATAACTTTTGAATGGTTATTGATAGAGGTTTCAATTTTTACATGTGTATTTCTTGTGACAAGATCTTTCCATTGATACCAATATTGCGCTGACCCTGACCTCTCACATACTTAACTGAAAATGGCCTTTATACTAACAAAGATGCCGCCGGGGGCATTCTCGTTTCACAAACACAGGCTTTATAATTTCTGGCATGCTAGCTATCAATAATGAAAGGTTTTGTGTTCAATTTTAAATAAACTTAATTTATGAAATCATTTCATTGTTTTATTCTTTTTCTGCTGCACATTAATGTACAATATGATTTTATTTTTGATGTTGCATAATTGAACTATACTAGCTGGGCATATGACGTTGGACTACTTTATCCGTCTTTTCAAATCAGTAAAAAAGTTATTGTTTTGAAATGTGGCTATTTTTTCTTTTTTGTACTTTTAAAGGTTGTCTGAAAAAAAAAATTCTCTGCATCCGGCAAAAATCTTTTTAGAAAGGTTGTGGGCTAAAATCCTGGTATTGGCACTATCAGTATTCAATGTCAGTATGTCAATTAGAGCGTGCATGGGTATCAGGTGAGCGTTGTGCCCCCTGGGGCTCTTGTTTTCTTTTCTTAAAATCTTGTTTATATGTTTTACGTCACGTTTTTTCTTTTCATAAAAATGAAGTCAACTATTGCTATTGCTTTATTGATTTCAATGATCGAATTGTTTTGTGAGCAAAAAAATAGCAACAAAGGAAAGCCTGCATGCATATATTTAGCGACGTTTGTGGGACAGCCGACATTTTATCAACCTATTACTATCAAAGCATTGGTTGATAACCGGCTGATTACTGTATATGGGTTTATAGCGTGGATAATTGCAGGGACATATATACGTCGCTGATAATTGGTACCGTTTAAATAATTAATGAAAGTTTAAGAAAAGACGGAACGACTGAAATTGACACAGAATAACCGATATTACGCCAATTTTTTTTAAACGTT
Source organism: Pinctada imbricata (assembly GCA_033119305.1). Taxonomy (NCBI): domain Eukaryota; kingdom Metazoa; phylum Mollusca; class Bivalvia; order Pterioida; family Pteriidae; genus Pinctada; species Pinctada imbricata. Next base: position 49,410,864 of record VSWD01000013.1, on the reverse strand, counting down.
CAAAAAAACGGGATTTTCCGTGTCGCGACCGGGACAGATTTTTTCAGTCGAAAATGCGGGATAATTTTTGTCCCGGGCGGGACCCCCCTAAACTTCCTTTGCAGGGGGTATAATAATACTTACAAACCTTCAAATGTGATTCTTTTGTTATTCATCGGGCATTTTATTTCATAAAGACCGCGGACGATTCTAAACGTACAAGGTTTTATGAACGTTCAATGAAGTGTGGAGGTCAATAAAAAACAATGAGGGGCGGAGAAAAGAAAATTATTTCAGTCGCGGGTGTGAATTGTTTTGATTATAATGAGTACTCGGCCATAGTATAGAAAATATTGTGTTACAAGTCTGCGAAAGACATCCTTTTATGAGAAATGTTAACAGAAGAAGAATAGATTCTTCTATCCCGAAAGACTCAAAATGCCATTTCAAATAAATCTAGATCCCTAATGGCTATAGCGATTCTTTACGACCAGTAATTCTAAATGTTCTTTAAATAAATGTATATTGATTAACTTTCAAGATGGACAAAATAAAGAAATAGTATCCTCACTTGATTAGGAAATCTTTCCTTATGTCTATTTGCAATTATTATAATTTAAATAAGAATTAATACTTCAAATTAATTCATTTTAGTGCGTGTGAAATCCTACCCAAGTTTAGAGTTATTCCGCTTTTGCTACAAAACGATTTAATTTCCCTGAAAACGTGTATGCCTCGTTTTCACTAGTTTATTTGGAACCAACCAATCAAATGTTTTTAAGGTTAAGTGACGTCATTGGGTCCTTCGTCCATTCACTTTTTCGACGCTTACCAACGCGCGAACAGCTAAAACATTTTTATTCAACTAAACATAATTTATTCAAGATATTTTATTCCGGAAAAGTGAATTCTGTACGTCAGTAATTGGACTTATCGAGAAACAATATATATATTCTATTTTGGAACTGTCATAGTAGAAACAGTGAATTTTTGGATAAGAACATGGGAAAATCTAAAGCGACACCACGTGGAACCCCTGCCCGTGCTCCAGGGCGCCGAGTCCGTAGGCAGCCGGCTCATCCGTACCCGGTTCAATCGCTGAACTCTACCCCGCCTTCATCAAGACGTCAGTGGCGTGTGACGGGAACATCACAGACAGCACCACCACAAGTTGACTTCGGAGTTCCAGAAATTCCAGGGGCTGAACATTCAGTAAACAATCAGGCATCCGGCCAACCTATCTTGAGTACGGAACCTGTGCAGGGACTGGGACCATCTCCTGGCGTTGCTCCGCAGCCTTTCATCCCCGACGCAGCTCCGAGTTCAGGTAATGAACATTCGTCATTGTCTGATAATTCAGTATCAGCAATGTCTAGTATTTTTGATAATGTAGGTGAACACGTCCCTCTCAAATTAAAAGAAAAAATTTGGAATGGCCAGTTTATTGATTTATCTTTATTGTTAAAATCTGCACGCGACATGACGTCTGAACTAGAGTCCGGCGGGGAGGTTATCCTCAAGGACGGGAAATTAGTGGTACAAAAACACAAGTCCACTAAACCGCTATTTAATATTCATGCATGGACATCGGCCTTTCTTGTTTACATGAGTCTATATTTAGAAAAACACCCTTCTCGCGTTCAAGAAATGCTCAAATATATGCGAGATGTAAGGCTTGCTGCAAGCCGAGCCCCAAATCAAACGGCTTGGGTGAGATGTGATGAACAATTTAGATTAAAACGCGCTAATAATCCTCAATCATCATGGGGCATAATAGACAATGAACTTTGGCTTGTTTGTATGTCTACTTTTCGAGGAGAAAACTTTTTTCGAGGCGAAAAACCAAATTCAAACTTTCAGCCCCATTCCCAACCTACCCTCGACACCGACCAAAAGTCAGTTGTTAGCTCGACCGCAAAGCAAATTTGCTGGCGATTTAATAAAGGAAATTGCCGATTCAACAGGAACTGCAATTTTCAGCATAGATGTTCAACGTGCGGATCAAATCACCCAGTCTTCAAATGTACCGCATCAAAACCTAAATTTCCCACCAACTAAGCATGGTATTTATGGCAATATTTTCATGAAAGGATATTCCCCTATTAACATTGACAATTTGACAAAAATGCTTAACATATATCCAAACAAAAAGATGGCAGAATTTCTTGAAGATGGTTTTAAAAATGGCTTTTCACTCCAGTATACGGGACCGCGTTTTCATTATTTCTCTAAGAACTTAAAAAGTGCAGAACAAGCACAAGATATCGTTTTGCAAAAAATCAATAAAGAAATTCACGCAGGCAGAGTTGCCGGGCCATTTGGTTATCTCCCCATTTCTAATCTAAGAATTTCACCGTTAGGTTTAGTACCGAAAAAGGGTGGCGATTTTAGACTTATACATCACCTGTCTTATCCAAAGCATGGGTCAGTAAATGATTTTACTCCAGACGAGTACTGCACAGTGCATTATGCAAGTATCGATGATGCAGTTGACCTTATACGAAAACTCGGTCAAAAGGCTTTGTTGGCAAAATCTGATATCAAGTCCGCATTCCGCTTACTACCAGTTTGGCCTGGTGATTTTGAATTACTTGGCTTTTCATTCAAGGAACAATTTTATTTTGACAAAATTAATGTTTACCATTCGGTTCGTCAATTAGCTGTTCTTTGTTTGAAAAATTTTCAACATTCATACACTGGGCTGTAGATAGGTCAATGTCACTCCCGTCGTCTCAAATAATACATTATTTGGATGATTTTCTTTTTTGTGCAAAACACGGAACGACTCAGTGCCACGAGCTTATGAGAAAATTCAACGAGATATGTCAAGAGTTAGGAGTGCCTATAGCCGAAGATAAAACAGAGGGCCCTACGACTAGATTAACTTTCTTAGGGATTGAATTTGACACAATAAACATGACAATGAAACTTCCTGCAGAAAAATTACGTGAGATAACAGAAAAAATTCAGTCCATGTTGCTTAAAAAGAAAACCACATTGAATGATCTTCAGTCGCTAATAGGTTCGCTGAAATTTGCATGTCGTGTAGTAAACCCAGGGCGTGCCTTTTTGCGCAGACTCATCGATGCAACTATATCTGTCCATAAAGCACATCACAGAATTCGAGAATCCGAGTCAATGAAAGATGACCTTAAAGCATGGCTTGAATTTTTCACTAATTATCATGGAATCACGGTCATGCCAGATCAATTATGGATCAGTACTGAACAACTTGAATTCTTTACTGATAGCGCTGGGGGGAAATACCGAGGTTTCGGCATATATTTTTCAGGGACATTGGGCTTATGCTACTTGGCCGAGCTCTTGGGTCGATTCCGGATTGATGCGAAATATTACTTTCCTTGAGTTACTGCCTGTTGTTACAGCAGTAATTATCTGGGATCAATATCTTGAAAATAAGAAAGTCGTGTTTCATATTGATAATTTATCAGTTGTGCAAATAATTAATAAGAAGTCTTCAAAGGACCCCTGCGTTATGCGTTTAATCAGAAAACTTGTTATATGTACCTTGCATAGAAATATAT
>VSWD01000013.1:49371627-49406840 GCA_033119305.1 Pinctada imbricata | reverse complement strand
ATACGTGCCGAGCATATTCCAGGAATTTTTAACGATATAGCTGATGCTGTTTCTCGTTGCCAGTGGGACAAGTTTCGCAGGTTGGCTCCCCAAGCGGATCCTCGCCCTCCCCCGGTACCCCAGGAAATATGGACGATATAAATACCAGGGCATCAATTTTACTGCAAAACTCGATGGCTTTTAAGACCCAACATACTTATCAGACTGCGGTCTCATTGTTACAAAAATTTCAAAACCAGTATAATCTTTCAACTGTGTGGCCTGTAAGTATCGAGCAAATTGTGCAATTTCTCGCCTTTCTATCCTTAAAGAACCTTTCATCGTCAACTATTATTACATATCTTAGCGGCTTGAGCTATCACCATGAAATAAGAGGGTTAAAAGACAACACAAAATCATTCATTGTAAATAAAGTATTGGAAGGTATAAAGAGATGTGGTAGCAGGAAGAAAGATATTCGATCCCCTATTACACTTCCTTTACTAGACAAACTAATAAGTGCGCTCCCATCAGTTACAAGCTCAAAGTATGAATCGTTATTATTTTCAGCTTCATTCTCGCTAGCATTCTATGCTTTCCTAAGAATCAGTGAGTTTACAGCACCTAATGGAAATAATTATCCGAATCGTGCAATAAACATTTCAGATGTAGAAATTGATCAAAGTTCAAAGTCCCTTTATCTGCGTATACGTCAATCAAAAACCGACCAGTACGGAAATTCGGTAACGCTCCTAATCAAAGCCGCACCACATCGCTCTTCATGTCCGCTTGCTAATGTTTTGAATTATATTAAGTCGCGACCAAATGTTGAGAATCAGCAATTATTCATTCACTTTAATGGGAAACCGCTGACATCTTATCAGTTTAACGCAGTTCTAAAGAGAGCAATTTCTTTCTGTGATCTTGACAATGAATGTTTCAAATCTCATAGTTTTCGTATCGGAGCCGCAACTGAAGCATCTAGAAGGGGATTCCCTGACGATACAATTAAACAATGGGGTAGATGGTCTTCACAGGCATGATTTGGTCTCGCATTAATAAAGTTTATAGAAATATAACTTATTTTCTTCTCTGACCGAGTACAGGGTACCTTTCAGAAAATCATCGGGATGTATAACAAACTATTTTACTACTATGGCCTATTAATCTTTACCGCTGCATATTTCCACCTGATAATTTGCATGGTCAATTTCATTTTGAAAAGCAGGGGTGTATCAAATACATAAATTTTTATTTTTATGAAAATTTAAGGAAATCTGCGGTTTGTAAGTCGGATAAAGACCTCGTTGAGGTCTGTATGAAGGTTAGATGCCCTCGGAGAGAACAGGGTGGTGTTTAAAGACCTCGGCCTTCGGCCTCGGTCTTTAAACATCACCCTTTTCTCTCCTTGGGCATCTAACCTTCATACAGACCTCAACTCGGTCTTTATCCTATACATGTTTCTCAAATATGTTGCAAATACATGAAACTGTGTAACAAAAGACAAAAGGATATAAAAGGCTAACTGCCAAACTGACATAAATGACTGACTGCCAAAAGGATACAAAAGACTGACTGCCAAACGGATATAAAAGACTGACTGCCAAAAGGACATAGAATACTGACTGCCAAAAGGATATAAAAGGCTGACTGCCAAACGGATATAAAAGACTGACTGCCAAAAGGACATAGAATACTGACTGCCAAAAGGACATAAAAGACTGACTACAAAAAGTATATAAAAGGCTGACTGCCAAAATGACATGAAAGGCTGACTACCAAAAGGGCACAAAAGACTGACTGCCAAAAGGACATAAAAGGCTGATTACCGAAAGAACATAAAAGGCTGACTGCCAAAAGGACATGAAAGGCTGACTACCAAAATTACATAAAAGGCTGAATGTCAAAAGGACATAAAAGGCTGACTGTCAAAGGGAAATAAAAGACTGACTGCCAAAAGGACATAAAAGACTGTCAGCCAAAAGGACACAGAAGACTGACTGCCAAAGGACATAAAAGACTGACTTCCAAAAGGACATCAAAAGCTGATTGCCAAAAGGACATAAAAGGCTGATTGCCTAAAGGACATAAAAGGCTGACTGTCGAAAGAACATAAAAGACTGACTGCAAAAAGGACATAAAAGACTGACTGCCAAAAGGACACAGACGACTGACTGCTAAAAGGACATGCTATATACCCCCCTAAACTCGTTTGCAGGGGGTATAATAATACATGTACATGTTTCTCCAATATGTTGCAAATACATGTAACTGTGTAACAAAAGACAAAAGGATATAAAAGGCCGACTGCCAAACGGACATAAAAGACTGACTGCCAAAAGGATATAAAAGGCTGACTGCCAAAAGGATATAGAAGACTGTCTGCCAAAAGGATATAAAAGGCTGACTACAAAAAGTACATAAAAGGCTGAATGTCAAAAGGACATAAAAGGCTGACTGTCACAAGGACATAAAAGACTGACTGCCAAAAGGACATAAAAGGCTGATTGCCAAAAGGACATAAAAGGCTGACTGCCAAAAGGACATAAAAGGCTGACTGTTAAAAGAACATAAAAGACTGACTGCAAAAAGGACATAAAAGACTGACAGTCAAAAGGACACAGAAGGCTGACTGCCAAAAAGACAGAAAGGGCTGAATGCCATAAGGACATAAAAAGCTGATTGCCAAACGGACAGAAAAGGCTTATTGCCTAAAGGACGTAAAAGGCTGACTGTCAAAAGAACATACAAGACTGACTGCAAAAAGGACATGAAAGGTTGACTTCAAAAGGACATAAAAGGCTGACTGCCAAAAGGACATAAAGGGCTGAATGACATAAGGACATAAAAGGCTGATTGCCAAAAAAGAACATAAAACATGATAAGGCTGACTGCCAAAAGGACATAAAAAGCTGACTACAAAAAGGATATAAAAGGCTGACTGCCAAAATGACATGAAAGGCTGACTACAAAAAGGGCATAAGAGACTGACTTTCAAAAGGACATAAAAAGCTGACTACAAAAAGGATATAAAAGGCTGACTGCCAAAATGGTATAGAAAATTACTTCCAAAATGATACAAAAACACATCCAATGTACATGTATCTTGATGAGATGAAACTCTTGAAATGAAATATAAGATACTTGTTATGCCAGAGTGCATCAGCTCTACAGAAACATGCCATAACAGCTGTAAACTGAACTGATTGTGATCTTGATTTTAATTTGCCATTTTACTTAGAAACTGACAATTTCAGAAAACAAATTGTGCTGCATACCAGTTAATATAGGATATATGTCATAATTTGTCTTTTGTTACACAGTCACATGTATTTGCAGCATATTGGAGAAGAATTTATTTGTACTGGACTAACATTCATTATATGTATGATAAATGCACTTGCTTTGTGCTGCACACACGTTATATAATACAAATTAACATGATTAAGACATTCATTCTAGTATATAAAATGCCATTCAATTGATCATAGTCCAATCGACAAGGTTGAAGTTTCGTCCACTTCCTCACGTGTTCACTTGTACATGTTGTACATTATGTTCAAGTATATAATTGTTTTACATAGTCACTACAACAGGTACAAGTATATATACGATAATACAGTTTAGGCATCATGGTCATGATATCCTGTTTATATGGTTATGTATCATATTAACTGTAGTGTAAAAAAAAATAGCAGGAAGTCATCTTGTCTGACTTATATCCTTAATTTCTTTGTACTATTAATGATTCATTTGTTTATCATTCAATTGTACGACATTATTTCAAAGGACAGACTGCTATAATGTTAACGTTATTTCAGGTTCAGATTATTACCGTGGAGCCCCACCTGGACCTACCTACATCCAGTATGGAGGTATTTACCACCCTCCTCTCCCCACCCACCGTCAACTTCCTCCTCCATATAGAGGTAACCTTCCTCCAACACCACTATACAACAGGCAGAACCCTCAAGGGACATCTCCAGGTATAAACTACAGAATATCAGTTGAATCACAGGTGTACCATGAATTCTGTCATTAGAAATGCACTTTGTTCATCATGTAACAAGATAAAGACTTGAGTTTAGAAAATTTCAAATTTCATCAAATAAGATAGACAATAGCCCCATCATACAACAGGCAGAATCCACAAGGGGCAACCTTAGCATGCTTTAAGGTTACTCACAGAATAATGGTGTAATCACAGGTTTAATTAACTCGGATCAACAGATGTATACAACTCCTTTTAAAATACAATGTGTCCTTCACTCATCAACGAAAAGACATTTTACATATAAAATTTGTATTCAGAAAAGGTACACATTTACACATTTCTGAGCGATATAGCACAATTATTTCAGTCACTAGCTTCCGGCATTCTGTATTTTGGGGAATTTAAGCTCAGGACTGCTCACTTTAAACATTAAATATATTAACTTACATTATACTAGTAGTCTAGTATATCAGCCATTTACCTTGTTTACCTGTATGAAATCTATAGATCAGGGTTGAATCAATGACCTTTTCGCGCATGATTATCATTTAGAAATTTTAAACTCTGAATCGTTAAAGTAAATTTTAGGATTCTAATTTCTATGCGATCATTTAAAGAAGATACATAAAAGAAATGTGTGTAAGTTTGGTCAATCTTTCTCCTTTTCCCTTTTGTTGTCAAATTGGACCATTTAGGTTTTGATTTAGTTATTCAAGCCTATCAAAAGATGTTGTTGTTTCAGATGACCTTTAGATTGGATAACCATGCATGAAAGTATTAAGAATATTATTATAACTTTAATTAAAAAGTAATGAATGATTTTATCAACATTATCAATTGAAATAATTTTTTTAAAGTGATTAATACCATATTTTGTTTCCCCAGCACCTCAGGTTCGAACATACAGCATTTCTCCAGTGATGGCACTTAATAATATGAACAGGGATGTAGTGTATACGTTCCCTAATGAGACATCTCCCTTCCAAGTGCTGGTATGCTTTGGGGGTCAGGAGTTTAAGGGCGTGGCCACAACAAAGAAAGCTGCCAAGGAAGAGGCTGCTAAACAGGCCATGGCACAATACTATGACATGCATTATGTACCAGGTAAGGGACGTAGGGAAATTTGTATGTGTTATACTCAGTGTCATTCAGTCAGACATCATGGATATATTAACAATTATTGAGAAGATCAAATTATTATTTATTTACTGCCATATCTTTATTTTAAGCCATGCATGCTTCATTCAACTCCCCATGAAAATGTATTGTCAGTCCCCTTCATTAATGAGGTTGTGCGAATTCGTCAAACTTCAGGGCTTTAGTTTTTTTTTAAACAAGTGGAAGTAGAGTATTTTACCAGTAAAACCTTAAAATGACCAATGACATAGGACCAATCAGATGTAGGTGATTTACATACTAGTTTCTTCCAAAAGTGTGAAAGGCATGTACAATATATCAGAACTTGTTGAAGAAGAATTTTGAATTAATTCCCATTTACTGTCCTTCCAATAGGGAAAAAACCACAGTGCATTTGGAATGAATATATCAAATTCTTAAAATTTTGATACGTCAATGTCCATGAAAATTAACTAAGCCTCACAACCTGGAATCTCTGGTGGGTTGTTAAAAAGAAAATTACATAATAGTAAAATTTGTCTACTGGCTCGTCGTTAAATTTTTTTTTCATGAAGAATTAGACTCAGTTCCATATATAAACTTTTTGACATGAATGCATTCTTTGTTTATTTGAAGATAATCAGTATGACTCGTGTCAATTTCTCTATTCAGATGCTTCTCATAAATATCACTGACGAGGGTTTAGTACCCGAAACGTGCATGTCTGGTCCATGCTGTTGATTTATCTGGTCTTGAATGATGCTATTGAATTTGAAGACGTTTAACATTTGAACTACTTGGTAAGTGTCACTGCTAGTGGACCAAGAGTCCCCGAGGGCACATGTAGCCAAGTTCGATCAACTTCGGTTGATCGTCTGTCTCTTCAACGCATTTGACTTTTTCTGTTACAAATTTCTTGAAATTTCTAAAACTTGGGTCTTGTAGCATCATATCGCACCCATTCTGCTACATCTTTTGGTACATTTTTGGACACAATAATTTTCACACTTTTTGGCCATATATATTGTTTAGATTGAGGATCACTGACGAGGGTTTGGTACCCGAAACGTGCATGTCTGGTCCATGCTGTCAATTTATCTGGTCTTGAATGATGCTAATGAATTCGAAGACGTTTAAATTTGAACTCAAATATTAGATGACAGAATGTTAGATCTTTCAATTTTCAGATGAAATATCAGTTCTGTCTTTTCTTTTCTTTACAGTCACCATTCAAATTTTGGAATTTGAAAACAAGGTTTATTTGTGTTTGTTACTTTTTGACAGCACGTTTTTTGAACAAGCAATATCTAGGCAATTTAAAATATGCAGTTTTAAGGATTTCAGTTTAAGGCCATACTAAATTAGTTTTAAATGTTCTTCTGATTTTCTTGTGAAAAAAAGGGTATGCGCGAACGAAAATTTATTATATTTAGTTTTCTTTAGTATTGAAGGTTTAAAAGGTGCGAGCGAGAGAAATAATTATTTTTAATTTAGGGATTATCCCAGGTTTACATTTCCGATGTTTTCCGTAATCAAAAAGGAATATCCATAGGAATCTGGTGACTAGGAAGCCTTGTACATGTATATAGCAATACGAAAATGGTTTTCAATTTTGAGCCAGAAATTCAAGGGTGCGGGCAATGCATGCAATTTACTTTTATAATATTATTTTTTGAATTTTGAAAAATATGGTGCAGGAATTCCAAAGAACATGGTATGGCCTAAGTAAGAATTTTTTTTCAATGCTTATTCCAACCATTTAAAATTGGTTTGAAAATATTTACCAGGTGCAGAATCATATTAAGAACTTTAAGATATTTTGGCTAATATATAAGTGTAAATGTTTAATTTAAGGTGAAGTGATACATGTGTTGACATGATTAATGTATGACTTTAACATTATGCTTTGATATTATTATGTGCTTGGGAAACTTGAGATATTTTCTTTCTTGATCCGTGAGTAACAGTAGCATTTATCGATGACATTGCTTTCACATATGTATTATAATGCTTGGGAAACATTAATAATGCCAGCTGATACACATATTATGATTTGAAATATTTAGAATAGCCCAAAACATACGTAACCATGGTAACATGCACTAATCTTTTCAATTACTCTAGTAGCATGAGTTAGTAGCTGTAGTCTTCTTTGAAAACGTGTCAAACCTCCAGCCTGTAGACAAATTTTATTGGCCAATTGTAAAGTTTGTCTACACTCATTTCCTACTCGCCATACTTAAGAACTTCTTTTAGCACTAATGTATTTTCATGAAGGCCAGTGCACTGGTCGCTTAGATGGAAGCTTTTTCCTTATCCAACCTGATCAGACAACTACACCAACAATAAATGTTTCCTGTTCGGTACCAGTGTAACATACACATATTAAGTTTTTACCACTGGTCTTCTTCCTAAAAATAATATGCCATAAGCCCAATCTCTGAATTCCTTGGTAATTTTCAGTAAAGTAAATCAACTTCAAACATGGCTGAATATTGGGAATATATTACATTTGTAGTCGATGTAATATCATCAAGATAGAATCGTATCTGTCAAATCACCATGTTCACTTTTAGCTCATTGACAAGTGTCTGAAAAGCTTGGAATGAACGCAATGTCATGAATGCTGTATCTATTATACACTTAATATACACTCAGTTAGAAGTTTTTGAAGATCGAATTTCTTTTTTAATCCTTCAAGGTCAGGATAAAAAAGATACAAAAGCGAGGGAAAATAAGCACGAAAGTCAAGAGCAAAAGAAAGAAAGTATAAGTAAAAAAGAAAATCAGGGGAAAAAGAAAGAAAACACAAGTGAAAAGGTTTCAAAGGAAGAAAGGAAGACATCAGAGTCAGCTGAACAGAGTCACCAAAAAAACTGTAGAGAATCTCTTGTCTGCTTTGAGTCAGTTGGCTGGAGCCAAATCTGAGATACCAGAGCTTGGAGGGCTCATAGCAGGTACAAGGAAAGTCGAGAGTGAACCGAAGGAGGCCCAGGGGAGCAAGAAAACCAGGAGGGGTAAAAGGGCAAAGAAAGGGGGTAACAAGGGTGGAAATAACGATGATAATGATGATGATAATGGAGATGATACTGATTTGATTTCAGGAGAAACTGAGAGAGAGGGCAGAGGAGGAAAAGAAAGTGGAAGAGGAAAGGGGCTTGACGGTAGAGGAAGGGGGCGTGGTCAAGGAAGAGGGAGGAGGAAACAACACAGATCAGGTGACCAAGGGCAGAATGAGGATGAGGATGAAAATGACAGTGAAGAGGATGATGATTCTGACACAGGAAGTATACACAGCGCTGTTTATCAGAGGGCAATGGGTAATGGTCTTAATATTGCTTCTCCATACAAACGATATCGGCAGTTTTCTAGTACCGACAACATCAGCAATGCTGGAAGAGGAAGAGGTAGAAGAGGTCATAGGGGTCAAGGTCAAGGTCGTGGTAGAGGCGGTCATGGTAACATAAATAGGACCACAGCCGAGATAGAGAGTTACCATGATGAGGTTGATGACCTTGGTTTGGACGAAAACGAAGTCTTTGAATTTGTCGTTAAGGAATGTGGAGGCATGGTCAAGTTATCGAACTTAGTCGACAAATGTCAGCTATTTCCTTCAGGGTCAGATGAAGCAAGGGTAGGTCAGTGGTTCAAGACCCATAGACGGAGATTTCTGGTATTCCAGGATAGACAGGAGGTCGTTTATGTTGCACCATTTTTCAAAAATGCCACTTACTGTCTGGATTACGCAAGGAAGCAATGTTATAGAGAAAACTGCGACCATTTCCACATATGTCAACATTACATGAGGGGCACATGCCGTAAAGGGGATACGTGTCCGAAATCTCACAGCTTCACCAATGATCATAACTTGGAGCACAAGATCAAACTGGGCTTGGATGGATTTTCGGAAATTGATATGTGCATCATACTGTTGAATAGGTATCCACAGATTTGCCCTGAAAGATATTGCAAAGAAGATAAGAGATGTCCCTATCTTCACATTTGTCAGAGGTTCATAAGCAAGAATTGTAAGTTTGGAGAGAAGTGTAGGAAAGGACATACTTTTGATACAGAACACAACTCCTGGATCCTCAATAGGATTTATCACATGGAGAAGTGGGACAAAAGTGAGGATTCTACATTCAGGAACATTATAAGCTTTCCTAGAAGACTACGTAGAAGCTCAAGACACGATAGTGGATCATCAAAACAAGATGATATGGACAGCTTAGCAGGTAAAGCATTCTTGATAGGATAGAATTTAATACAGTATTTTTGAAATTGAAATATATTGTACCTTCATAATTGCAGGGTTTAAAGTGAAGAGCGTTTTATTGATAAATCTTAATCATGAAACATAATATCTGGTGATACCGTCATAAGATTACAATATACATGTAGCTATGGAATTTCATGTAACAAGAAGTCATGGCAAACATGATAATTAGAGAAGTGTAAGGACATACAAAGTGACATTATGCTGAGTCATCCATTAACAGTAGTACCTAAACTATTAAAATGATTATCTCTTTATAACCTTTACCAGACCTTTTTTATGCCCCCGGAGACAATGAATCGGGGGGCATATAGTTTTTGGCCTGTCCATCAGTTTGTTAGTCTGTTTGTCTGTTTGTCCGTGACAAAAAATTTAACACTGAACATAACTTTTGGGCCTTGATATTTCACATATATTTGATATTTCACATGTGTATACCTTGTGACAAGACCTTTCCATTGATACCAAAATATTTTACCTCGTGACCTTGACCTTTGACCTACTTTTCAAAATCTTTATTATTGAGAAGAACTTTTGATTAGTAAGTGATAGGGATTTGGAATTTCACATATGTATTCCTTGTGACAATACCTTTCCATTGATATCAAGATACTTGACCTCGTGACTTTGATCTTGACATTTGACCTACTTTTCAAAGACTTTAACATTGGGCATAACTTTTGGTTGGTAAGTGATAGGGCTTTGATATTTCACATGAGTATTTCCTTGTGACAATACCTTTCCATCAGTCCAAATTTTTTTTACCTTGACCTTTGACCTACTTTTGAAAAACTTTAACATTGGGCATAACTTTTGATGGTAAGTGATATGGTTTTGATTTTTCACATGTGTATTCCTTGTGAAAAGACCTTTATACCAACATTTTTTAACCTCGTCACCTTGACCTTTCACCTTCAGAAAATAGTGTAAACACTGACGAAGATTGCGGGGGGGGGGAATTGTGTTTCACAAACACATATTTTATTATTTTCTATTTTAAGGTGTATCAGTGCTTTACTTGTGATTTTTCATATAGATGTTAAACGTCTTATAATAATAGATGATATATGACCTTTGTCTTATTGTTCTTTGGACTTTTCAGGAAACCTGAGTGACATGTCCCTGGAGAGTGATTCTGACAGTGATAGTGATGATGAACCTGCCAAACCTGATCTGCTACCGAGGACCATCTCAAGGAAAGACAGGTTGAACATTGACTAATGCATTTTCTTCTCTTTCTCAAACACTTCACAGAATTTGAAAACTTTGAAGAAAAAAGGTATAAAAGCATGATAAGGTCCTTTTGAGGTGGGTTTTTATACGAATTGATCAATTATTAATTCAAGATCATGGCACCAATTTAACAGATAAGGAAAATAGAGGGGCTAAAAAGCATTCAAACCCAAGATCGTTTGCTTAAATATAAGCAGAGGTTAATTAATTGCCTCACCTGTACATGCTGTTTAAAGCAGCCAAATGATATACATGAACATGTTCATGGTATTTGTGTCTTGCAGATACAATGTATGCTTGTTGATAAAAAGATCAAATGCTGGTTGCACCAAATATCAGAATGATATGTTACATCCTGTACTGTGAGATCACCATCTTAGTTCAGAATGTTACATCCGTACTCAGAGATCGCCATCTTAGTTCAGAATGTTACATCCTGTACTCTGAGATCACCATCTTAGTTCAGAATGTTACATCCTGTACTCTGAGATCACCATCTTAATTCAGAATGTTACATCCTGTACTCTGAGATCACCATCTTAGTTCAGAATGTTTCCTTTCAGGTTCAAATCAACAGAACAGCTCCCTGAAACATAGTACCTTCGGGCAGTGCAAGTTAATATCGACGAGGAAACAACGTCAGAAGGTCAAGGGAAGAAAACCCGTAAGAAGAAAGGGAGGAAGACTGAATCCAGAGGATCTGAAATGTCGGAGGAAGAAGTGTTTATTTTTGACAAGTCAGAGGAAGGAGGAGCAAGGAGAATGGACAAAAATAGAAGAGAACAGGGCAAGTCTGATGAGTCAAAGAATGAAGATAAAGAATCAAATGGTAAGACACAGGATCATTTTGTAACCTTTTCTTTGTAAGATTTGACATTTGAAAATTCAGTGACCAACAGTGTCAAAGTAGTATACCACATGACGTCATTGGCTGATATTAGAATTAGGCATTGTAAAAGTGCATAAGCCTGCATGTAGTTTATGATTTGAAATTCTCTGAAATGGTAAAAATTAATTCTTTTTTCCATTTAATAGTTTAACTTTGTGATTCTCCTTTTTGATCACATTCAAAATTCTCAATATTTTCAGAGAGAGCAAATATCTATCAAGATGACGCCGACAAGACATCTTTGTTTTGCCTCGGACTAGTTTGACCCAATGGGAATGCTTGAATTTGGTCATGTGACTGCCCGACAAATTCTTGTGGAAAGTCAGTTTCAAAAATTTGTAAGGCAATGGCCGACAATTAGCAAAACTGGGTAAAACTTTACAGCACTATTGCTTGGTAAAGCAGGAGGACAGTAGGAATCACCATGTCAAAATGGTCCTCGACAAAACAAATCAGTTATTAGGTTTGTTACTGACCTTACACGGAAATCTGTCGGGTTGATAAAGCCCATAGAAGGCTCGGCGCAAGCGCCTCGCCTTCTATGGGCTTTATCAACCCGACAGATTTCCGTGTAAGGTCAGTAACAAACCTAATAACTAATAATATGCTACAATAACGTTGCTGGAACGTGTCACAACGTGAAAAACTGTAGATTCCACCATAAGACATAAGGATTGCCGTACCTTTGGCAAGTCAAACTAATGGACAAATGGAGGACATTTTCCTAGGAGGAGAATGAGATCATTGAGAGAGGCTTCTGTTACCAACTACAAGTGGTAGACTCAAAGGTACAGTGTTTAGTCTTTGCTACATGTATGTTAGGGTATATAGCTGTCATCTGCGGGCCGCACCATAAACTAAGAATTGACTTAAGTCAAATTCTCAAATAAGGATATGTGACACAGCAGTGGAAATTTCAATTGAGCCTATTCTGAACAAGAAAAATTGTACAAATAACTACATTACCACTGATAGCATAATGCTACAAATGAATATTGAAATTTAGACTTAAGTTATTTTTAGGTTTACTGGTTTATGACCAGTCGAGCTTATGCATCCGTCCGTCTGTCCATCTGTTAAACATTTCTTGTGGTTTCAGGTCCTCTTAAAGTGTTGATGATAGAAAGTAAACTCCTTTAGCAACATGAGGGGTCCATGTCTAGTTGTGACCTGTTATTTTATTTGAGCCCCTGACCCCCAGGGTCTTAGAAAGTGGGTGCGATTATTTCT
Source organism: Pinctada imbricata (assembly GCA_033119305.1). Lineage (NCBI taxonomy): Eukaryota > Metazoa > Mollusca > Bivalvia > Pterioida > Pteriidae > Pinctada > Pinctada imbricata. Next base: position 49,394,123 of record VSWD01000013.1, on the reverse strand, counting down.
TCCTATATAACTCTATGTAATCTTGTGGTCACCATTTCTCAGAAAGAAAAAAAATGATAAAAAGATAATTCTTTTTGCATAATGATTGGTCTATGGTCTAGTTGTGCACTTGATATTTTGTTTGAGCCCAGGCTTAAATCCGTGTATACAGCACGTCACATTATATACAGCGTAGAGGACTCAGTTATTATAGGATCTTGAACAGTCCTCATACACTTATTCCTTATGACAAGAAGAAGAACCCTATGGATTTTCAAGGTCACACTAGGTCAAAGGTCAAGGTCACAGATTGAAAATGGCTATAATTCTTGTGTACAACCTAAAGGACTCAGTTTAGACATAATCTTTACCATACTTCATACACTTATTTCTTATGGCAAAAGGAAGAACACTATTGATTTTCAAGGTCATAGAACAAAGATCAAGGTCACAGATTGGAAATTGCTAAAATGCTTGTATACAGCCTGGAGGACTCAGTTTAGATAAGATTTTTACCAAACTACATACACTTATTTTCCCCTTACAACATAGTTGCAGGGGGTATAGTAACACTATCTTTTGTATGTAAATGTGTGTGCGTATACTTCACAATTTCTGTTCACAGCCTAGAGGTCACAATTTTGATTGTTCAAAGGTATGGGTCTCAGAGTGGTAATGTTTAAAATCTTTGTATTGAGCCTAGAGGTCGCAGTTTTGATTGGATTTTACCAAACTTCATACACATATTGCTTATGATAAGAGGAAAAACCCTATCGATTTTCAAAGTCACAGGTCAAAAGTCAAGTTCACTGATTGAAAGAGTTTTAAATTCTTGTATACAGCCTTGAGGTTTTTCCACAGTTTTGATTGGATCTCCACCGAACTTCATACCTTTTCCCCTTGTGACTAGAGAAATTACCCTATGGATTTTTAAGGTCATAGGTCAAAAGTCAAGGTCATTGATTTGAAATGCTAGTAGTAAAAATCTTTGTATACAGCCGGAGTGAGTAAATTGATGTACATGTCATGGGAAGGGATGCTACGCTTTGTGTTGCCTAGATTTTATTTTAAAGTTTTTCTCAAATTATTCCGATGGAGGAAATATAGAATTGATAGATGATTGTGACTTAACGATTTTACAAACTGTGACTTATCCAAGATCTTATTTTTTTCAACCAAGACTTATCCAAGATCATTTGGTACTATGCATGTACTATCATGAAAATGTACCGGGTATCATCCTGTTCATTTCTTTACTAATATCTTTATATTAGAAGTTCTTCATACTAACTTATTCTTTTAAAAAAGTATCAATTATATATGATCTTGATTACAGGTGTCTATTGAAGCCACAGAATACAAACTCCATGTTTGCCTTGATACAGAATTGAATACTGTTGTATATGAGGTAGCCAGTTTCCCCGTACAGCAAGCTGAGCATGTCCTTGTGCGTAGGTTATCCACACCCTCCTACGCTGACAAAAGGGCAAATAGACCCCAGCACAGCGTAAAGAAGAGGAAGGACAGACTGGGACGTTCTGTACACAGTGGAGGTGGTACTTTATGGATGACCACAATCGATGGACACTCTTTGACAAGGTTCATATATTACTCAAAATTCAATTCATGTACATGAAATTATCTGGCTTTTCATATTCCCGTTATTAATATATGTAAGTATACTTGGCACATCAAAAGATATTTAGAATCAACAGTAGTTGCACTAAAGTAGGAAAGTGTAAATGGGCATCAAGTTAATGATCTTCACTTGAAATTACTTATAGTAGATTTCCACTTCTCTGATTACCAGAAACCTTGATTTTGGTAACTAGTATTCTGTTCTTAGGGCCTCAGCTTTTGAAAATTGTCATTTTCGATCCAAGTCAGATTTTGTGTTGTTCAGTAGAATCCTGTATATTGGTACACTATAATTTACATTAATTTTACATCACATTAGCTGTATCATGGTCATGTCAAATTCTCATATGACATTCTCATATTTTAGGACGGGATGCAATTTACTTTGGAGAAGAAGTTTATATGTAACCAGAAGACATACCTCTTCGCAAGGGAAGATTACATTTTTAAGTACAAGATAAGCTTTGACAAGATGGAGCAGATCAACCTGGACACGGGCAAGACGAGGCGGTTACTTAGACGCCCATTATTTGTATCCAGAGACGACGTCAGTTCAAAAACATTGTAAGCTAATCTAACATATACAATGATAAATACTGCTCTTGTTACTTTACAATCAGCACTCCACAGTGTTACACATTATTTATGCCTCCCAGAATCAAATATTCAGAATTGCATTTTTTCCTGGGTTTGTTTGTTTGTCTTTCTGTTGATCTGTATGTTTGTACTTTGTTAAAGCTATAACATTGGGCATCGCTTTGAATGATGATGTAAAGATCTTGATCATAACATTTGGTTGGCAACTGTTCTTGACCTTGACCATAGAATTCAAAAAAGAAAATTTCATATTTTAATAAAAGTCATTCATCAGTTCTGTACTTTTTTGTCATGCTGTATGTATAGTCATGTTGTGCCCCACATTGGTTAGATTCTTCAGATACCAAAACGCACATTGACTGATCCGTTGATTGAATCAAGTTGACTTGACAATGTAATCATTTCTATATACGCCTTTCAACTGAAAAAGAAGTGATCAATATGCATCAAGAACAAGAATGAGCAATGTAGAGCGCTCAATTTCATCATAATATTATGTTGAAATGTTTGTATTCTTAAATTGCAGCCCTCAGTGTTTATCTGTTACAATTTCTCCTGGCACACCCAGTCATTGGGCACCTTTAGATATGAGTGGTGCAGAATTTGAGTTAGTGGAACTAGAGAGAACTAAGGAATTCACCAGAGTCCAAGATTCCTTTTATGCCACTCTGGACAGACAGGTGTATGAGATTGACTTGATATACAGGGTACAAAGCAGAAGTCTGTGGAATGAATACTTCATGTAAGCAGTTATATTAATATGTTGTTTTTGGCTCGCCGGGACGAAAAAGTCCGGAGAGCTAATGCCATACCCTCGGCGTCGTCGTCGTCGTTGTTGTCGTCGTCCGTAGACAAAACTTTAACCTGGGCTATATCTCTTGAATTATAAGGGGTAGGGCTTTGATATTTCACATGTAGATACCTTTGACGAGCCCTTTCATTTGAGACCATGACCTTTGACCTAGTGACCTTTACCTTGGACTTTGACCTACTTTTCAAAAACTTTAATCTGGTTTCTGACAAAAACCTGTATAGGCGAGCTATGTAATCTTTGATTACCCTATTTTTAAGGTATCTGTTGTACAAATAAATACAGATAAGGAATAGTTAATCTTAACAGCTCTCATGTTAGTCCTCATTCATTATTTATACGTATTCTTAGTTCACGATTTTTATCGTTTAATTAACCTTAGTTATTGATTTGCTCACGATATTACCAAATAGTCCTTTTTCATTTGTATCAATACTGATTGAAAAACCTACAATGGTTAGCGCTTATCTCATTCACGTTTGTATTCAATTTTTCTTATTCATAGCGGTAGTATCAAATTATCTGTATTCATTGTATCGTGATAACTGAGTAGCGCTAATTATCCATTCTATCGTGAGCGTGCGCGGAAAAAAATTCTATCGTGAGCGTATGCAGAATAAACCGTTAGCGTATGCATAATAAACATTACAATGGAGAATAACGTGAATTAATAAATATTACGACTCAAAACTTGCAAAACGAATAAATCTTACTCAGAATCCGAATTTTGTTTATAATCTTATGTAATTTGTACATTTTTATCAGATTTTTTTTAATTTGCTAGCTAAGTATTATACGTAGTTTGTACTTATTTAAATTCATACAACGATAATATAAATGTTATACATGTATTTCTCTACCAAAGTGGTCTGACCGGGCGGAGATAATTCAATCAAGCAAATGAGACCAATCGATAAAAAAATAGTTTACACACTGTTACATAGAGTATGAAATGCTGTATAATTATAAGATTGCGTATTTTGACATCTTGTATTACCTGCCTAGGATGAACTCTTCCGATGACCAGGTAAAACTATTCTTCGCCCTACCACAACAATACCTGTGTTATTTCAACAATTACCTGCCATGTGGCACGAGCTGTTTATCGTGTGTATGCTGCGTGTCAAATCGCGTTATTTTGATTTTTCATTTTAATGCCGAAATTAATTATTAATTATTCTAATATGGTACAGCAAGCTGCTGTGAATATTTAGGAAATTGTCTTTCTCGGCGCTTTCCCTTTTCTCTAATTCTTTATATTGATAATTTTGAATAATCTAATTTTCATTTCAAAAAAAAAAAAAAATCAGTTCGTCTTCCGTTTATGTTGATACACATTTTTTTTTATGCAAGATATTTTTTTTTTTTGGTAGATTTTCATATACATATTTTTATGCAAGATATAATCCAAGTTACATGTTGGACAATCTCGCAAAGCAGAACTTTCGGTTTTTATATAATTTCATGTACTATAGATTATTTGTCAGAAAAAGGAATGCAATGAAGTGTAAGGATACTTTAGCTAAAAATCATGTATATGAATGTGAAATTAAAGTAGATCACCGATCTTTTTTTTTTCATTCTTGGAATACAACTCAAAGCTAAGACATTCTTATTTCATTGTATTTTTTTAAAGTCTTTATTACATTGTACGTGAACACCATGGCCCGCCTCCGGATCCACAAGCTTTTCAGTTTAAAAAAAATACGGCCAAAGAAATTGTAAGAGTTTCGTATCATGACTGCTAAATTTTCTTCCTTAATACCTTGAGAGAAATAAAGAACATCCCATTTACAGTTTCCTTTTAGTTCAGGTCATGGCTTCTCCAAAAAAAATCCTTCTCCTCCTTTAACAAACATGTACCTTTAGATCCGCCTGTATTACGGAATGCACTCTTTAATCTTATAGGGACAAAAGACAGGTTACCGCACCTTCTCATTTCATGAAAATAATGATGAGAAAAGTCTTTAAACTAACTCAGGATCATAAGTCGCTTCGTATTACTTTTATACTAATATTTATACACAACTAGCCCAAGAAACCAGACTCGGATAAAGAGTTGTTATTATCTGTGATTTAATAAATTTCTTTCAATGATCTCAAATTGAGCGATATATACATCTTCTACATGTACGCATGAAAACTTTATATTAATTTTTTGACTCCAAGATAATCTTTCGTTTTAGCATCACAAGATCAAATCAAACTTGTACAACAATAATTGTCTTAGAATTCATAAATTTCGCACAATTATCCGAGGGTGACTTCAGACAAACTCCTACCCTACCCCCCTTCCGATTCGGCGCTTCGCGCCTTGACCAGAGTCCTCCCGGGGAATATACCCTCCTAAGTAACTAAAAAACGGTAAAAAAAATATTTCGTTACAAGGTACAGGATGCATTTCAATAGACACATTTATAAAATCAAATATACATGTGCATGTATAGTATACATGTTCGATTTTCTGACGGTTTTTTTTTTTGACTGTGAAACTGCGTACACTGTACATGTGTATTTCCGATATTGGCTCAAGTAAGTCGATGTTTGACAGAGTTGGGACCACAATAGTACGGTGACCAAAGAGCTAAATTTTACAGTTTAGTCGACAGATTAGTACATGGGTAAATTATATGTCAAATGAAACTAGAAGTAATGTACTTTCAAAAAATCAATGTCGTCAACAGGTTTGAATGTACAAACATTCCATTTTCAGGGGTCAAAGGTCAAAGGGGTCATTCAACATAGATTACGCATTTCTGATCTTTTTCACAAAGAAAAGAAATATTGATGAAAACAAAATTGAATTTTCTGTACAAATTGCATCAACAGAATAATATTCCAATCTTATCCTTAACATAAGTAAATTGCGATGACATAAAATCTGTATTGATGACGTCATTGGTAGCTATTTTTAGAACAAATAAAAAATGTGAACATTAATTAATTTAAAAATGAAATGTTCCTCTCCGTGTACAGACATGGAGGACAAATATTTGTCAATTTTCTCTTCCATCACAGAAAACAAATGTTTGCTAATTATCCCCCGCAGCATAATTGTAGGGGGGTATAATGCGACCGTTGGTGAGGGTGCGTACGAGAGTGTGTAAGGGTGACTGTGTGGGAGAGGGAGGATGTGTTTGTGTACGTCACGCTCTTTTATACAGCCTAGGAGGCACAATTTTGATTGGATCTTGACCAAACTTCATACACTTATTGCTTATGACAAGAGGAAAAACCCTATAGATTTTCAAGGTCATGGGTCAAAGGTAAAGGTCACCGGTTGAAAATGTTATTATGATAAATCATTTTATACAGCCTAGGAGGCAAAGTTGTAATTGGGTATTGACCAAACTTCATATACTTATTGCTTATGACAAGAGAAAGAACCCTGTAGATTTTCAAGGTCATTGGTAAAAGGTCAAGGTCACAAGTTGGAAATGTTAAAAATCATTTTTCTCAGCCTAGAGGGCCCAGATTTGATTGAATCTTTACTAAACTCCATACATTTATTTCTTATGACAAGTGAAAGAACTCTATTGTTTTTCAAATATAAGGTCAAGGTGGTAGACTGGAAATGTTTAAAATCATTTTATACAGCCAAGAGGGTGCAGTTTGAAGTTGATCTTCACCAAACTCAATACACGTGTTGCTTATGATAGGAGAAAGAACTCTTGACTATTGGTTTTCAAGGTAACGCATCAAAGGTCAAGCTCACAGATTAGAATTTTTAAATCTTTTAATACTGTCCCGATGATACATTGGAGTTTACTCCTTACACTTATTTTTTATAACAAGAAGAATAACCCTTTTGATTTTCTAAGGTCAAAGATTAAGGTAAATGTTTAAAATCTTTATATAAGAACTAAGAGGGCACAATTTTGATTGGATCTTTCCAATGCCCATACACTTGTTGCTAATAACAAGGAAGAAACCCATTATTATTATAGGGTCAAGGTCGCAGGATTGAATTCGTCAAAATCATCAAGGGCGTAGGAGAAGGGGGCAGCGGGGACACAAGTCCCTCACTTTGAAAAGGGGGGGGGGTCACAACCATATTTGTGCCACCCCCACCCCCACTTTTCAATCACAAAATTTTATGATGCATTAACACTGTTTAAAATAGCAACATTATGTACCATGAATCTACAAATTTTAGGTCAATTTTCAAAATTTTCCTTTGGCTCGCTACCGCTCGCCATTTCTTTATAGACTTTCTGAATAATTCATCTATTCTGATCCATCCTATAGACATATTACTTTATCAATGTACATGAAGACATTTAACTCAAACTATATAGAATATTATTACATGTACTTGATAATGATGAAGAGTATATAAAGTATTTTCTGATAGGTCAATATTTTGCTAAAAAACATTCCTGGCTCGATCGCTACCGCTAGCAAGACATTTATTCATGTACGTAAAATTTAGAATTGAACCAGAAATGATAAAATTTGTGCATACAGAACATGCGAACCCATATTTTGTTTTTAAACCCCGACTCCCCACCCACTTTGTATCCTTGTCACGCCTTCACTTTTTCGGCCAACGCACGAGTATAACTACCTTCAACACGCTGGCAAACGCCGGGGTTTGGTCTGAAAATCATTTATGAAGCAACGTTTTCAACGTGCGCGTAGCGACCTTTTAGCGCATCGGGAGCGTTCGCCCAACGACCTCAGCGTCTTCCAAACGCATACAACTAGTTGACAATTTACCTGTTAACGTTCTATAAAGCGTGTCCATAGATCTCGCAACGTACGTTCGCCTAACGACTTGTCAACAACCTGGCAGCGACCTTCTCGCGATCTGCAACGTTTACAGCAAAACTTAATTTTCAGAAAATATTTCGTTGTCAAGATGTGAAGCACACGCCAAGGACGTTAGACTGTCGTTGGACACACGTTGAGGACGTTAGACCATCGCTAGAAGAGTGTGGCTGTGTACGCGTTAGACTTGCGCTCCTCTGTCTTTACACATTCGTTGCAATTATCGGCGCCCTCTCAACGTTTTTAGCAACGACTGCACAGCGCACGGGAACGCATGCCCAACGACCTCCTAATGACTCCATAATTTACAATTGGACGCTGGCCGGTCGTCGGCAATTTCGTGCATTTACAAAGTTTTCCGACGACCACAGCACACACCAACGTCCTCCAGCGAACACACAACGACAAATAAGCCAGCGACCAAACAACGACCTCAACGTTTTGCGACGTGTTGGCAAATGTACTTGGTCGTTACTCGTAAGTTGACCAAAAAGGCAAAGTGTGACAGGGCCATAAAGGTCATTCCCTACTGGTGTACATTGGTATTGATGCCGTGCGAGGGTGCTACGCTTTTCGTTGCTTAGTTTTTATTCTGTACCTAAATTTGTCGCAAAAAAATCCATCGTTATGATTAATTCAGCTAGGGTGTACGTACATATACAGCGTTATCCATAAAATTATGTCGATGGGTAGAAAGCCCTCTCTCCCAGATAAACCATCACAGATCTCATGAAAAAAAAGCTTTTTAATGGAAAAATCACAGGAAATGGTAAGCAGTTCACCATGTATCTGTTCTAGACATAAACAGTAATAACATATATTTATACAATTTTCAATGTACTCTAAGTGAAATAAGTTTATGTTCAAAATTTTAAGATAAAATGTGTGCACTGTCAGGCAAAAAGTTTATTTTTTTGCGTGAAAATTAACCACAAGAGCCGAAATGTTCATTTATAAGTTATTTACATACTCGTCCCTATTCTGTAACTCTCTCATTCGCATTGAGATTCATAAATATCAAGATGATTATGTCGGGAAAGGATTCATTCTTTTAGAAGCGATTCAACTGAGTCATCCTTCTTATCATTTGTAATGATTTTGGTTTTTTCGATATATATATTTTTTATGCTTTGGTTCTGATCATAGGGATTTATCACGCTTCCCGGTTGATAAATGTACTATATAGGTTATAAACCATAGTACATAAAGTAACCGAGAAGCGCGACAAATTTAATCCCTTTGATTCTGAAGTTTATCACAAAAAAGTATATTATATCCAGTGACCAATTTTTGCCTGTAAATCATAGGGTACACTATATTTCCATTTTTTTTATTGAAAAAGAAGTGCGTTTTTATTGTTACATACCTTCGTTTTAGGGTAACGCGGAAAGAATGTAATATATTTTATTTATCATGAAGGTTTAAAATATTTTGATTATCAACCAGTTGGTATCTATTATCAATAAATGTTCAAATCTTGTATACCCCCCCCCCCCCCCCAAAAAAAAGAAAAATGTACGCATATGACATAAAATATTTGTGAAATGATATTCAAAAATATTAATTTTTTTTTCTATTTATTTTAAGTCAAAATAAATATTTTTGATTTACAATTCACAAATAGTTTATGCTGACACATACTTAGAGAAATAAATAGGTCCTTCATTTAAAATTCAAAATAAGCAGCCCCCCACCCCCACGTATCCGGAAATTATACTAAAAATCAAATTCAAGGAATTGTGGTCCCCCGCTTTTGGGTGTTTGTCTTTAAAGAAATGCTTACAGACATTCCCCCATTCTTAAGTTTTAATAATATATCTCATATATTATCAACATTCTAAATATGAAAGATTAACTCCAAGAAAAGGTCAAAAGGTCCAACTTTAGTTTTGTTTCCAAGGGACAGGGCTTATGAAAAGGTATGCACATGTGAAATATTTAAGACATATGATTTAAATTACCATCAAAAACTTATGGTCGAGGTTGAAGTTTTTAAATGTGGGTCAACTTCCATGGACAAGGTCACAAGGTCAGAATGTTGTTATCAACAGAAAGGTCTCATCACAAGGAATACACATGTGAAATGTGAAAGCCCTATCATTTTCCATTAAAAAGTTATAGACAAGGTTATAGTTTTTTGAAAAGTAGGTCGAACTCAAAGGTCAAGGTCACAAGGTCAAAAAATTTGGTATCCATGGAAAGGTCTTGTCACAAGGAATACACATGTGAAATATCAAAGCCCTATCACTTTCCATTCAAAAGTTATGGTCAAGGTTAAAGTTTTTAATAAGTAGGTCAAAGTCCAGGGTCAAGGTCACAAGGTCAAAAATTTTGTTATCAATGGAAAGGTCTTGTCACAAGGAATATACATGTGAAATATCAAAGCCCTATCACTAGCCATTCAAAAGTTATGGTCAAGGTTAAAGTTTTCAATAAGTAGGTCAAAGTCCAAGGTCAAGGTCACAAGGTCAAAAATTTTGGTATCCATGGAAAGGTCTTGTCACAAGGAATACACATGTGAAATATCAAAGCCCTATCACTTACCATTCAAAAGTTATGCACAAGGTTAAAGTTTTTGTGACTGACGGACAGAAGGACAGACGGACGGACGAACCGGTTTTAATGTCCCCGCGCTTTCGCGAAAGCGGGGGACAAAAATAGGGAAACGGTTACGCTGCAACATACGCCTGTTATGTGATTAATGATGTCAAATGACCTTGACCTTCTTTGACCCGTACCCTAACAATCAATTAGGTCCTTTGTCTGGGTCTACTCAATCTTCATGGTAAGCCTGAAGTTCCTAAGCTTTGATATCACCATGCATTACTGATTTCTCTATTATACAACGAAAGATATTTATCATACAAATGGGAAATTCCTATTTCAGACGGTTTGGTCACCATATATCTTGTTACAGCATGTGTGCATGCAACCACCTCCTCTTCCGCATAATTTCTCAAATGTGCAAAAGTAGGAGACAAAACCCCGTTACATACATAAAAGATCATTTTATTTTATTTATCATGAAGAAGATTTAAAATATTTGACCCAAAATAGATTTAAATGATTTTTTTGAAAAATCTAACCAAAAATCTATATTTAGCCACAAAATGACCATGACCCTGACCTTCAAAATCAATAGGGTTTTCCGTCTTTTTAAAGTCAATGTTCATGGTAAAAGAGTCCTAGCTCAAATGACATTGTATCAATTTAGTTTGCATTTCCTATAGTTTTAATACATAAATGTGAGTATGTACCCCCCCCTTCCCTTCAATGTACGCATACACGTAATTTCTCTATTGATGGAACAAAATATATAGAACGTCCGTTACATATTTGAAAGATAATTAGTTTTCCTTTAAGTATGAATAATTCCAAAACATACTGATTCAAAAAGAGAACAACAACAATTAGTTCAATGAAATTTTAATCAATTTCTCATAAAAAAATTTTTAGCCTAAAAATGACCTTGACCTTTCACGCACGACCTTGAAAACAAAATTCTCTTATGTTCGTTAAGTTAAATCTACTTGGTAAATATGATGTTACTAGCTTAAACGGTTTTGTCTCTATGTTTTCTAAAAGGTGCAGGACGCACCGGTGCTTCAATACCGATATCCGTAACCCCCCCCCCCCCCTTCCATAGGCTAAAATACAGGCATACAAGAACAGCCATAAAAATCCTAATCTTACCCCAGTTTAGAGAAGAAATATAAAATGTTTGCTTGAATTTTGTAACACGATAGAAAAACTATGTTATAACTACTAAAGATTGTATTTTTACTGCAATGATATGATTCTGTGAATTATATAGAAAATATCCAGAAATTCGTGATTTTTGAATGGAAAATACAGTTTCCCCTCCCCCCCCCAAAAAAAACTGAAAATATAAATAATGTGTTCAAAACGTAAGTTTTAACCCAAAAACGCAAATTTTATGAGAAATTTGAGTTAAAACTTATCATATTCGAAAAAGCATTAAATATGTTAGTAATTTTCACCTTTCAGTCTTTGATGATACTTTCCACAGAATAAATATTCCTCGATTCCTTTTTTCAGTGATTTTTCGGTAATTTTTTTAAATGCTGATGACGTCATTTCAACGTCATTTTTGAAAACGTTCTACAATGAAAATCATTTGACGACATCTTGATTCATTAACCACAGATAAAGAGCTCGAGCTTTCATTTGATACCAATATTTGCCGTGTACTATGCGTGTCGACTAAACTCCTAAAATAAGCCACTTTTGGCGACTTGGTCACCCTACTACAAATCTATTCTCATAATAAATGACAGGGACGAATACGTGTTCCAAGTAATTTCTAACAAAAGGTTTTCTTTGATCTTAATAATGTGCTAATTATCTATTATGATCTTGTAAACAATAACGTACATTTATTAACAGGGACGTATACTTTTTTTAAACGTCCCTTGTATCAAAGATTAAAAAAACCATATTATTAATTTCCCTAAATGAAATAAAAATAAACATACATTACGCAATATCGTTACACATATTCCCAGCGAAAAATCAAATAGCCATGGTAGAGCTGTACTACATTTTGTAGATTGACGTATAAAGCTATATGGGATGTAGATTTGATCACACAATGTTGGTGATACATGTATAGATGGACCAAATCGGTCACAGGCAGGGCTTAGAATAATATCGAAGTATCAATTACATTGATCCCTTAAAAAGAATCGATCTTTCAATGTTGTCATCAACTTAAGCTAGAATTGTTTTTATTTTCACATGTGCCGATGTTTTCCGTTATTACTTCTTTTAAAAGTAAAATTTCGACCCTCTAATGGTTTCAACCCCCCCCCTGGAAAAAGTATCTAGATTCGCCCCCCCCCCCCCCCCTTTTTTTCTATTTAAACTAAATATATTTTGTCATTTCTTTTATCTAGCAACGATAGTGTTATGAATATCTCAATGAAATATTTTGCATTGACATTGAACCATGCCGATATCTCATTTAATAATGCGACATAATTAAGATGATCTGCCGGCATGTCTTTGATGTCACGTACCGCTCGCGACTCTAGAAGACGTCGCTATCTACAAAAGCTACCAATCATAAAGAAATATCCTTTTTTCGATTAATTATTTTATAAGCTAATCACTAACTTATTAAAGGAAAGCGGCAAAAAGAAATTAGGAACTACATGTATGCAGTGCCGGAGTCCATGAATTTAGTAAAAGAAAAAAATGCTGTGTCTATTAAAAATGATAATTAAAAGTGATATGAGTTAAACAATAATTTTTTTCTGAATATCATGATTTCCCTCTTCAATTTCATTCTTTGTTGTTTACATGTAAACATTGATTTAAATTCATAGACACATATATATTTGTGTTTGGAGCCGGATAAATATAAATTTAAGATTCACGATAGAAATAACAAAACGAAAATTCTAAGCGTAGCGTCTAGCTCATTCACGTTAGTCATTCGCCATACGCCAACGATAGTCATTATTCATACACATAGCAATGCGGAATATGGTTAGAGTATGCGGAATAAACATATGGTTAATGATATGCGCTAACTATGAGGAATCTATCAGTAATTATTGTATGCCTACATTCACGTTAATTATTGCATATCTAACCATTTATTCATCATTTGTCGCGATAGGTCCTCATTCATTTTCGTTTATTTTTCATAGAATCTGTTAACATTAACTATTCCTTATCTGTAACAAGTATATTATATAGTTAGATTTATGGTATATTTTTACCTAAATATACCCAATACAATAAAAAAAATGGTTACTATCATCAAAGGTCAGCATGCCGTCCGTCACTCAAGCCACGGAAACTACCGAGACACTGCCAAAGATTACCGAGATAATTTTAACACTATTTAAATGGACGTCCGCGAGATCTTCATTTTTACATTGGATACGTTAAGATCATTCCTGCATGAATAGGAATAAGGATGAACTTCTACCAAATCTGTATTAATGTGACCTTTCACATATAAAAAGTGTGCGAACCCTTGACTATATCCCCAAATAACATGATAAAAATGAAAAGATCCTTTCTCATATCTTCATTTCAATGTACTAGTATCAGGTGTGAGAAGTACGAAGATTTTGAACTCACAACCTCAAGTCATTTCACAATTAAGCCTCTATCCAAAATGATCTAACTTGTATTAGATAAATCTTACACTAGACAATATTTTAATAGGCCTCCATTTAGAAATTCTTCAGTATGAAGTAAAAATCAATGTACCATCCAGGTCTGTCTTTAAAGCTCCAGATCATTAATATGATTCTAGGCCTTAAAGGAATCACTATAAGTTCTTTCTTTCCGTCTATAAGTCTGTCTCCACGTTAGCTCTTTGGTTCTGACACTAATTGTTTTAAGATCTATACATCTGTCATACTTCACATACAAAGATTTAAACCTGTAAAATTGAACTTTAAAAGTCAAAGTTCAAGGTCAAACTTCTGACACATGCTCTCACGAGGTCTTCAAAGTAGAGCTTTCATAGTTCATAATTCTAACTCGGACATTAAGTAAAGGGAAGAGCATTTTTAAATGATTTATCAATTTCAAAACAACCAGAAGAGATGCATGCATGTAAAGGTCAATGTCATCATTACTAGAGCACATTTTTAGCTCACCTTGACAAAGTAGAGGGGGCTTATGCTATCGCCCCGTCGTAGACGTCAGTGTCGGCGTCCAAACTACAGGTTAAGCAAAACGGGACAGGTCAATTCCTGCCAAACTGTTAGTCCTATATCAACTAAACTTATGCTATCGCCCCATCGTCGACTTCAGTGTCGGCGTCCACACTACAGGTTAAGCAAAAGGGGACAGGTCCATTCCTGTCAAACTGTAAGTCCTATATCAACCAAACTTGCATGTATGATGCATCTGAGGATGCTTATTACAATTCATGGCACGGAGGCTGCATCTGGCCAAAATTTTCACACTTAAGTGAGCAGATCAGGTGAAATAGGACAGGTCCATTCCCGCCTTACTAAAAGTTCTACATCAACCAAACTTGCATGATGCATCTGAGGATACTCACTACAATGCATGGTATTGAGGCTGCATCTGACCCACATTTCATACTTGAATGAGCAGGTTAGCTAAAAATGGACAGGTCCAACCCGCCTTGAAAGAAGTCCTTTATCAATCAAACTTGCATGATTGCATCTGAGGATGCTTACTACAATGCATGGTACAGAGGCTGCATCTGACCCTCATTTTACGCTTTAATGAGCAGGTTAGGTAAAATGGAATAGGTCGATTCCCACCTTACTGTTAGTCCTAGGTCATCCAAAGTTATATGAGTGATGCATCTCAGGATGCATACTACAATGCGTGATACAGATGCTGCATCTGACCCATATTTCACTCTTGAATGAGCAGGTTAGGTAAAATGCGACAGGTTTATTCCTGTCTTACTATAAGTTCAACATCAACCAACCTTGCATTTATGAAGCATTTGAGGATGCTTACTACAATGCATGGTACGAAGGCTGCATCTGTCCCACAATGACTGAGCAGGTTAACTGAAATTGGACAGGTCCATTCCCGCCTTACTACATCAACCAAACTTGCATGAATGATGCATCTGAGGATGCTCACTACAATGCATAGTACAGAAGCTGAATCTGACACACATTTCACACTTGAGTGAGCAGGTTAGGCGAATGGAACTGGTCCATCCCCGCCTTACTAGTGTCCTACATTAAACAAACTAGCACGGATAATGCATCTGAGGATGCTTACTAACGTGCATGGTACGGAAGACAGGTGCTGCATCTGACCTATGTTTCATGCTTGATTGACCAGGTAAGGTAAAATTAGAATCTTCCATTTCCTGCCTTCTTTAATTTCTTTATCAACCAAACTTGTTTGGGTGATGCATCTGGAAATACTTTGTGCAATATAGGTACAGATGCCGTTTGCCTTTGAGGTCAGCGCTGGCATCTTTGAGGGCCCCATGTTTGTATAATATGAAGTAATGAAATGCTGTGAAAACATCATACTTGCCCAATTACAAGTTGGTGAAAGTTGAATGTAATAGCTTCAAATGAAATGCTTGAAACAAAGAAGATACATAATTTTATGAGCTATTCTACTAAATTAGATATACACTTAAACTCTTCTTTATGAACTTATGACTTTTTTAATACACTCTACATTGTAATTCATTTCCGATTTCAGGAAAAAGAAGATGATGAATGAGAAAGCAGAGAGCGAGGCAAGCGGACGAACAGTGGACGAGAGGGATTTATTTCACGGAACAGACTCCCTGGAAACCTGCAGGAAAATCTGCACCAATTCTTTCGACTTTCGCATTAGTGGCAAAAACGCAACAGTTTACGGGGAGGGATCATATTTTGCTCTCGAGTCCGACTACAGCAATCGATACACAAATAAGACATCTGGTAGCCGCTTAATGTTCAGAGCCAAGGTTTTGGTAGGGAAATGCACCAAAGGTGAGAGGTCATTTAAACGCCCTCCAGAGATCCCCGGTGGCAGCCATAAGCTGTATGACTCCTGCGTCAATGATACGGCAAACCCTACAATTTTCATTATTTTCGATACCAGGCAGTGCTATCCAGAATATCTCATTCAATATCATAAAAAGGGAGAAGAAATGCTGGTCGGTGATGTATATGTCCCTCCACAGCCTAGACCAGCATCTGTTTCTTCTTTTAGTAATACAGCATCAAGTTCTAATAATGCATCAGTATCTAGTCGACCTGTAGTATCTCCTAGGATAGGTAAAGTGTCTACTAACGTAAGCAGTCCCTTCGCAGCTTTTTCAGATCCTTATGGCCAAGTTCCTTCTCGTAGCCAATCAGGTGTAAGGACACATGCATCATACAGCCAGGGTCAATCAGCTATGCAGACACAAGCACACAGCCAGGATCCTGTAAGTCAATCACCTTTTAGTACACAACCATACAGCCAGGACAATTCCCAGTTCCATGGTAGTCCTCTTGATTATCAGAATGTCTACTATAGTAGGTCAGCAGCAGAAGGAGACCGTTATACCCCGACACAAACTTATAGAACGGCCTCAGGAAGAGAGGTCCCTACTCCATCATACAGACGAAAAGAAGAGGGATGTGTCCTCCAGTAATCTGTACATTTATGGCATGTTTCAAAAGTAGCTTCACTTTACAGGTGTATTATCTTTGTGTGCCATATAACAGTAATTTTACACATGCACTGAACTAGTCTTGTTTCAAGAATTTGGTATGACAAAATTTGGCTCTGCAAGATGGATTTAATGATAACCACATCTCGCATGATGCGAATTTGTCAAAATGTTCTTTATGACAATTTGTGTCAGATCCATATACATGTGGCTATTATCAAATGGACTGAGGATTTACAATGTTCTATTTCATTTTCAATTTAGCTTTTTTTTGTACACAGTTATTGATACTTCTCTTATTGATTTTATTGTGTATTTAATGATTTATAAACATTATTTTGAATTATGATTGAAAAACTGTAAAATTGTCCAATAATCTTGACTTACAATTTTTAACAGAAATTAATAATTAATGCATAGTTTCGTTTAATATATTACAAACTTTGTTATTCTTTCTTTGTTATAAAGAAGAAAATATTATAATTCTTGGAAGTTTGTAATGTTGAATACAAAGCTGATTTGGCTTAATATCAATTTGAAACTACATGTGTATTAAGAGAAAAATTTCAATTTGTCAAATGTTCATCTGTTTTTATTGTATTAATTAAGTCTTAAAAATAATTTATCATTACACAATATCTTCTTGATTATACAATTGTCTTGTCAATATAGACTTTATGAAGTATTTTTTTTTCTATTTTCTATGCTCCAGTTGTCAAAGATTTGATGGCATATAGTTTTTGACCTGTCTGTCTGTTTGTGTGTATGGAACGTCAACATTAGGCATACTTTTTGAAGAGTTGGTGAAAGGGCTTTGATATTTCACAAGAGTTTTCTTTGTAACAAGACCTTTCCATTGATACATGTACGTGGTCCAATATTTGTTACTTTATGACCTTGACCTTTAATCAACTGTTCAAAAACTTTTTAACTGTAAGTGAAAGGGCTCGAATATTTCATGAATATTTGTTGTGACAAGACCTTTCCATTGATGCCAATATTTTTTTACTTTGTGACCTTGACCTTGACATTCAAGCTACTTTTCAAAAGCGTTAACATTGGGCATAACTTAAGAATGGTAAGTGATATGGCTTCTATATTTCACATGTGTATTCCTTGTGAAAAGACCTTTCCATTCGTTCAAAAACTTCTGATCTCATGACCTTGATCTTTCACCTAAGTAACAGAAAATTGTGTTAATACTAACAAAAGAAGGGAGGAGATCTTCAAGAAGACCTTGTTGCAGCACCAACAGCAGAACACCAAAACACCCGATGCAAAAACAAAAAAGACGAGTATAGTATGAGACGGAAAAGAGACATATGACATGTAAACATCAAACACAAAGATGCGGACGGGGTAATTGTGTTTCACAAACACAAGTTTTACTCATTATAGTATTTATGTTTGTCTATTAGACTGTATTAATCACAAAGTGATTTGAATTGGATTTTTCTTGTTATTTAATGATATGAAATGATATTAAAAAATCAAGAAGTGATTAAAAAGAGTAATTGATTTGTTAGCTGGAGCTTATGTACTTAAAAATAAGAAAATCATTTCTTAATATGACTGAATAATATTTCTTTTGTATGAGCAATTCTGTTAAGAAATAGTGATTTTTTTACTTAAAATATTGGAATTGCCTGTAAGATGAGAAATAAAATTATTAGAATACAAAATGTTGAATGTAACCAAAAACGAGAAGAAATAATGAAAAAAATATGTTAAGTATGCCGAAAAAAATGAAATATGGTCTGCGTCACTGACCTAAACTTTTTGATAGTTTGTTGATCAATATTTTTTTTTGCTCATGCCAAATAAGTTGAGTGAGTTTAACATGTTTATGCTATACCCCCCGGCATCCATATCTGCATACCATTAAGACGTTTGGAGTAGCTCAGTATTTAACAAAGTACTGATGCTACAGTAACCAAACTTGAACAAATGATTCATCTTTGGATGCTGAGATGAACCCATACATCAGATGCGGCATCTGACTTACTTGCTTCTGCTCGAGAGGTTATGCATTTTAAAGAAGCCAATATTGAGCAAAGTATAAGTGCAACATGTACCAATGTTAAACGTCTTCACATTCAATATCATCATTTTAGCACAGCAGCATGAACCAGACATGGACGTTTCGGTTACTTAAACTTGCATAGTGGATGTATCTTTCATCAAGCTTGCATAAAATGTTTCTGCTGAATGATTTTGCATTTAAAAAACAACATTTAACAAAGTATAAGTGGTTAATATACAAAACTTGTATGTTTATTTAATCTTTGATCAAACTTTTATACAATGACTTTGATCTACTTTGTCTGCTTGTGAAAGTGTAAGTGCTACCTGTGCAAAACTTGCATTTCATAAACTGAC
Source organism: Pinctada imbricata (assembly GCA_033119305.1). NCBI lineage: Eukaryota > Metazoa > Mollusca > Bivalvia > Pterioida > Pteriidae > Pinctada > Pinctada imbricata. The sequence goes on along the minus strand of VSWD01000013.1, from coordinate 49,374,810 downwards.
TTTGGAAAATGTTGATTTGAAATTTTGCTGCCTTCATAACAAACTGACACGAGGTGAGTTTTGTAATCTGTGATTACCAAATATGTTTATTTGTTATAGAGATTTGTTCTTTATTTTTTAATTCTATTCTAACTATAAACCTTTAAAAATTATTATGAATGATTAACAGTAGCTGATTCATCGTAATTAAATATTGAATGAATGTTGTTTTTTAGCTCACCTGAGCCAACGGTCATAGTGTTGCGTCTGTCGTCCGTCGTCCGTCGTCGTCGTCGTCCGTCGTCCGTCGTCGTAAACTTTTCACATTTTAGACTTCTTCTCCAGAATGGCTGAAGGGATTTTGATGAAACTTGGTAGGTATGAAGTACTCATGGTCCCCTACAAGTGTTTTTCGTCCGGATCCGTCAACAGGTGGCGCCACCACAGCCAATAGTAGGTCACGGGGGGTACCCTCCTATGACAAACTTCTTCTTCAGAACCGAAGCATGTATCGACAAACCGAAAACATCAGGATGATCTAGAGAGATGTCTTAAGAAGTGTTGTTATTTTTGGTTCCACTTCGAAGTCAAATTTTTGACGCGTTTTTGACGTCTTTTCGGACTTAGTCAGAAATGCACATTTTTGCACTATTTCTTTAAATAACTCAATAAGTGTATGATTTTACACACTCATTTACTGCATATTTATCATATTTAACTTACTTAATGCTTTGATATGTATTTTAGGCTTAAATTTTATTTTTTTGATTTTTTTATGAATTTTTTTCTTATGTAAAAAGGAAGGGGGGGTGATTTTCATACATTTTCTGCTTCATTTCTATAACCACTCTTCAGATTGTCATGACATTTTGTAGATATGAGGTACTCATGCATGGTACCCTACAAGTGAAAGAATTTTGTCAAGATATCCACTTTTAGATTTTTAAGGAATATTTCTTAATATTGTACATAGGTATAATGTATGTTTTCCATGCCCAATGGACCCATGGGGATTGGCTTCAAACCCCGACGGGATCCCGACAAAATTTTTTTCCCTTTTTAGCTCACCTGAGCCAACGGCTCAAGTGAGCTATTGTCATAGTGTTGCGTCTGTCGTCCGTCGTCCGTCGTCGTCGTCGTCGTCCGTCGTCCGTCGTCCGTCGTCGTAAACTTTTCACATTTTAGACTTCTTCTCCAGAATGGCTGAAGGGATTTTGATGAAACTTGGTAGGTATGAAGTACTCATGGTTCCCTACAAGTGTTGTTGTTTTTCGTCCGGATCCGTCAACAGGTGGCGCCACCACAGCCAATAGTAGGTCACGGGGGTACCCTCCTATGACAAACTTCTTCTTCAGAACCGAAGCATGTATCGACAAACCGAAAGCATCAGGATGATCTAGAGAGATGTCTTAAGAAGTGTTGTTATTTTTGGTTCCACTTCGAAGTCAAATTTTTGACGCGTTTTTGACGTCTTTTCGGACTTAGTCAGAAATGCACATTTTTGCACTATTTCTTTAAATAACTCAATAAGTGTATGATTTTACACACCCATTTACTGCATATTTATCATATTTAACTTACTTAATGCTTTGATATGTATTTTAGGCTTAGATTTTATTTTTTTGATTTTTTATGAATTTTTTTCGCATGTAGGTAAACAGAGGGTTGTGTACTTTACGTGTAATTATTTTTCGATGTATAAACACAAGGTATACTTTTTTTGTACTTAGAATAAAGAGTTAAGATCAGACTTCAAGACTAGATAGGTGAAAGTGTCCACAATTGTTTTATAAGAAAGAAATGTCACTTATAATTTGGTTGAAAACTGCATAAAATCTTATACAGCTGTCACACCTTAAGAGCGCATTGGAATGTATGTGTAAAATTTGTGCAGAACGAACGCTTGTGGTGTCAATATATCAAAATTTCGACTCAATTATAAATGTTTGATATTCTCTGGTCAATTTCAATCATAATTCATATGTAACACACAACAAAGACTACATGGAATTAAAAGAAAAGGGGGGAGGGGTGTTCTTCAACCTCCTTCCCGCCATTTTCATTCCTCTAATTTATATGTAAAGTAATGTATTTTGTCGCCGTAATGATTCTATTTTTCTTAATAACTATTCAAACATCGAATTTTGTTGAAAATCAATTACAAAATAAGGCTTTTAACTCCGTTAAACGAATATATTGGGCATATCTTTAAGATAATGAACTCGTGCAGTTAATGGGGTAGGGGTTATGTTTTGTGAATTACGAGCTGCTATTTGATTAGATGCATTATCTTATGAGCTGTGAGTCTTGTATATATGTTTTAAAGATAAAACAAACCAAAATTTATGAAAAAAAATTAAACACTTTTTTTTCTCAATTTTTAATTGCATTTTTCTATGTTTTCTAACTTTTACTTACGGACACCTGAATCGAGCTCATATAATTTTCAAATATAAACAAAAAGTATTGATAATGATAAATCTAGTCATTAGAAAGTTAAATGAAGATCATGTGACATAGTTGATGCAAATTTGTGTTTCTAAAAACGAATAAATGAGGAAAATTAAAAGGAAGGAAAATTGTGTATTTCGCCAGCTTTTACACAATAGGGTTACCTCCGATAGCACCATATTTCATGGAGACGGATGAACATATTTTGTTGAAACTTGGAACATGATAAAGGTAGGTATTGATGTATATAATAACATTGTGAATTTGATTCAGATTTGAAAAGGTGAGCATCTTAAGGTCACATGGCTGTATAAGCCAATCAAATTTGTAACACACCTCAGGTCACGAAAATTGACGTCAGAGCTACCACGTGTTTACTATGAAATGTTGACAATGACAAGCATTATAAACTTGAATTTGATATAAGTATAATCTTTGCGGATAGACGAAGACATTTCAGAAAATAATAAATATGTGAAATCATTCTTTATATCAAATTTGATGCGATTCTGACCATGGGGGTCCTAAGAGGTAATCATGCACGCATGTAGGTAAACAGAGGGTTGTGTACTTTATGTGTAATTATTTTTCGATGTATAAACACAAGGTATACTTTTTTTGTACTTAGAATAAAGAGTTAAGATCAGACTTCAAGACTAGATAGGTGAAAGTGTCCACAATTTTTTTATAAGAAAGAAATGTCACTTATAATTTGGTTGAAAACTGCATAAAATCTTATACAGCTGTCACACC
>VSWD01000013.1:49303574-49371127 GCA_033119305.1 Pinctada imbricata | reverse complement strand
AAACCCCAACTACCCATTGCCTTCGAAATTCTATAATTTTTATCTAATGGGCAAAGACGGATAACTCTTATGTATATAGTTTGAAGTCCGCGTACTAGTTCGAAGTACTAGTTTTAGGGTCCAGAAGTCCGAGTCGGTAATGAAATTGTACACAAGATCGGTTTCTATTCTGTAAACTACGGTGCCGATGAAGACGTTATGCATAAGTATGGATATTCAGAGAGATTCATTTTTATATATTGTAAAACAGACATGATATTGAAGAATAAAGACTACGAGTCCGCCGAAGTCGGACATTTTGAAGTCGGAGTCCGCGTCGGAGTACCAAAAATAGGTACTACCATGAATTAACCAGAAGCTTCTAGAACAATGACTCATTACACATGATTAACAATAGAGTAAATTCTAGAAATCAGTCATGTGATGATAATGATGTAACAAAGAACATACTGGAATATTCTATAATGAAATAAACATGACATAGTAAAATCTAGAAAGAATTATTATGAAATCATTAAATAACATGATTAAGTACATGTGTACCTACACATAAAGTAAAACTAAAATATTACATGACCCACAACACCTCCCCCCTTAAAAAAAAGTTTGAATGTCAATGAAAACTTAGGTGGTAAATTCTTCAAAAATCACTCATGAAACTCTCGATAGTGCATCTGCAATCACATTGTCTTTGCCCTTGATATGGTTAATAATGATATTGTACTCTTGCAACAATAAACTCCACCTTGTAAGTCTTTGATTCTTGTTTGACATTTTGTGCAAAAATGTGAGAGGGTTGTGGTCAGTATACACAAGAATGGGATGTAAAGTAACATTCAAATAAACATCAAAATGTTGTAAAGCTAACAATAATGCAAGACACTCTTTTTCAATAGTAGAGTAATTCTTTTGACATTTTGTCAACTTCTTAGAAAAATAACAAACAACTCTATCTACACCATCATCATTTTCTTGAAACAAAGCAGCCCCGATTCCTACGTCACTGGCATCAACAGTAAGCTTAAATTGCTTATCAAAATTTGGAGCTGACAGGACAGGACTTTTCATAAGAACACATTTGATTTTCTTAAAAGATTCGTCACAGTCATTGGTCCACGCAAAATTCACTCTCTTTTGTAACAGATTGGTAAGTGGACCAACAACTGACGAGAAATTTGGACAAAATTTTCTGTAAAATCCTGCCATTCCCAAAAATCTCATTATTTCTTTCTTATTGGTAGGAATCGGGAACTTTGAAATAGCTTCCACCTTGGCCATGATAGGAGTAACAAAACCTTGACCTACTTTGTGACCCAAATATTCTACAGTCGCGTGACAAAATTCACTTTTCGCAAGGTTCACTGTGAGGTTTGCTTTCGCCAGTATGTCGAAGAAGGTACGCATGATGCGGAGATGATCATCCCAGGTGTCGCTGTAGATGATGACGTCATCGATGTACGCCTCGCATCCTTCGAGATGATTTAGGAGCGAATGAATCATCCTCTGGAATGTGGCTGGTGCGTTTTCATACCAAAGGGCATTACTTTATATTGGTATAGCCCATCTGGAGTCGCAAATGCCGATATTTCTCTGGCTCTCTCGGTAAGCGGGACCTGCCAATAGCCTTTAAGCAAGTCAAATTTACTGACAAATTTTGCACTGCCAATTTTATCGATACAGTCATCGATTCTTGGGATCGGATAAGAGTCAGTTTTGGTGACTGAATTGACTTTTCTAAAGTCCGTACACAATCGGTAAGTTCCGTCTGGCTTCGGAACAAGAATACATGGGGAACTCCAATCACTATTGCTGGGTTCAATAATGTCATTTTCAAGCATGTATTGAATTTCTTTCCGCATGTATTGAAGTTTTATCGGGTTTTAACCGATAGGGATGCTGTTTGATAGGTGACGCATCACCTACAATGACGTCATGATGAGACGCATTCGTCTTTTTTGGAACGTCCGGAAAGATGGTCGTATATTCCCGCATTAATTGGTGCATTTCCTCTTTTTGATGCACGGTCAAATGTCCGAGTTTCACTTCCGGATTTGTCAGAATTTCAGAATTCTTCAAACGGACACTTTGAGCGAAGTCTTTTTTGACAGTCTCTTCATTACATTCAGGTTCAACACAATTTTCTAATGTATTTACATTGGCCAAAGTGGAAACTGGTTTTACAGAATTTCTGTCACTTCTATCAAAATACTCTTTCAACATGTTAACATGACACACTCTTTTTTCTTTTCGCCGACCTGGTGTCTTAACCACATAGTTAACATCACTAATTTTACTCTCAATCTCATAAGGACCGAAATATCTAGCTTGCAAAGGATGACCAGGGATAGGCAAAAATACAAGAACTTTATCGCCTGGTTTAAAAACTCTGTTTCTAGCATCTTTGTCATACCATGTTTTCATTTTCATTTGTGAGGTTTTGAGATTTTCTTGAGCCAATTTGCAAGCATTATATAATTTCTCTTTGAAATTAGACACGTAGTCTAAGAGATTCAAATCGCTAGTCTCAGTCAACCATTTTTCCTTCAATAACTTCAATGGCCCCCTGACCGTATGCCCAAAAACTAGCTCAAAGGGACTGAACCCCAGGGACTCCTGAACCGCTTCTCGTGCCGCAAACAACACGAGGTGAACCCCTTCATCCCAGTCTTTTTCATACTGGTGGCAATATGTCTTCATCATAGTTTTAAGGGTTTGATGAAAGCGTTCAAGTGCCCCCTGGGACTCAGGATGGTACGCAGAAGACTTATACTGCCTGATACCTAGCTCATGCATAACCTGCTGAAACAGCCCTGACATAAAATTCGAACCCTGATCTGACTGAATAGCCTTGGGAGCACCTACGAAACTGAAAACTTTGTAAGGGCCTTAACTATGGTCTTTGCCTTAATATTCCTAAGAGGTATGGCCTCAGGAAACCCAGTCGAAGTACACATAATTGTCAGTAAGTACTGATTACCTGACCTAGTCCTAGGCAAAGGACCTACACAATCAACCAACACCCTACTAAAAGGTTCCTCAAAGGCTGGAATGGGTTGGAGGGGAGCAGGTGGTATAACTTGATTGGGTTTACCTACCATCTGACAACTATGACAAGACTTACAAAACTCTGATACATCTTTTCTCAACTTAGGCCAGTAAAAGTGACTTAAAATCCTATTATAAGTCTTATTGACACCTAAATGACCTGCCATGGGTGTGTCGTGAGCTAAACTCATGATGTCCCCGCGATACGCTACTGGAACCACTATCTGGTGAACGACCCGCCACACTTCATTAGGGGGTGCATCGGGTGGCCTCCATTTCCGCATGAGGATGCCATCTTGTATGTAGAAGCACTCTCCGACTTTGTCTGCTTCTTCTCGGGGAAGGGCCCTCTTGCTTAGTCGGATGATCTCCGGATCTTTAGTTTGTTCGGAGAGGAGCTGCTCACGGCTTAAGGCATCTGTATCTCTGTCTAATGGCGGATGGTAATCATCATCAGGTACCGTCGGAGACTTTTCATCATGAAGTGGTACTGAAGTCTCAGGTACGCTATCATCAATGGTAGACATGAATGTGTCAGAAAGGTCTATACTTTTGGAGGGATAGTCCTCGTTAAGTGCAGAAGTACTCTCAGCCTCTTTTTGTCTGTTCCTGGCCATCGCCCTGGTAACTGCGCAGGCTGGGTACAAGTCGTCGTCTTCATCATCGGACACGACCTCGGACGTGATTTTCTCACAAACAATCGGATCGGCTACAACTTTGCCGCCAGCTAAATCGTTGCCAAGCAACAAGGAAACGCCTTGAACGGGAAGAGTAGGTCGAACACCTACGATAACAGGTCCAGTAATTAAGTCTGACTTCAAATAAATGTTATGAAGGGGAACATCAATGACGCCTAGCTCCACACCCTGTAATAAAACTGACCTACCAGTAAAAGTGTGCTCAGACAAAGGCAATGAACCCTCTAACAATAAAGTCTGGGCAGCACCAGTATCTCTCAAAATCTGAACAGGCAACGCTTCGCTAGAATCACTGAGTGAAACAAATCCCTGTGACAAAAAGGGCTTATAATGATCCTCCACAAAATCATCAGAACTGGACTTAGAACCCTGAATCTCAGGAGTGTCAGAACAAATCGAATCTAAGGCTTTCCTATCATTTCTAACAGACGCACAGGCCTGTGACTTAAGTTCTTTTTTCTTCTTAAGCTTCAAACACTCACCAATAACATGACCTTTTTTCTTACAATAATTGCATGTAGGAAGCGACACCACCACTGGGGATGCCTCAGAACGCTCGGACCTAGGTCCGGATGTAGAACCACCTTGAGATGGTGACTGGGAACTAATGGACGACTGAGACTCTTGTAAATTTTTCTTTGGAAAATCTGAAGTTTTTGCGCTATCGCTAGATTGAGTTTTTGACACAAAATTTTTCTTATGAGTGAGAGCATACGTATCAGACAAAACAGCGGCTTCTTCAAGAGTTTTAACATTTTTGTCTTCCAAATGAGTTCTTAAATCTTGATGTACACACTCTTTGAACTCTTCTATCAGAATTATTTGACGCAAATTGTCAAATGAATTGGGAATTTTCTTAGATCGAAACCACTGATCAAATAAATCTTCTTTTTCTCGAGCAAATTCAACATATGTTTGATTTTCAAATTTTTTGTACTTTCTAAACTTTTGTCTGTACGCCTCAGGTACTAACTGATATGCTCTCAAAATCGTGTCCTTGACCTTGTCATAGTCTGAACTCTCAGCAATACTGAGCGCCGAGTACACTTCAGCCGCTTTGCCAATAAGTACGCTTTGTAACAAAGTTGGCCAAAAATCACGTGGCCACTTCAGATTGGCCGCGATTTTCTCAAAATGTGGAAAATATTTGTCCACGGACTTTTCTTGAAATTTTGGTACTAATCTGATGTTTTTGGCGGCGTCGAATTCAGACTTGACAGGCGAAGGAACAGGATTTTCCTTAGCGCTTTTCTCTAATTTTAACTTTTCTAACTCAAACTGGAGTTCTCTCTCGTGCATACGTTCCTGTTTCTCTCTTTCAAATTGTCTTTCTTTTTCTTCTTTTTCAAATTGTCTTTCTTTTTCTTCTTTTTCAATTTGAAATTGTCTTTCTTTTTCTTCTTTTTCAATTTGAAATTGTCTTTCTTTTTCTTCTTTTTCAAATTGTAATTGTATTTTCATTTTCTCTAATTCAAACTCATATTTTGACATTTTGGTTTCGCTTGAAACAGGTTCAACAGGAAAATCGTATGACGAAAAGATTTCCTTAGCTAAAAGCTCTTTAGCCACAATATTTCTAATTTCTTGTTTTCTCATAGAAGATTTTACATCTAACTTCAAGTGAAGACCTAAACCAATCAAATCATCTTTTTTCAGTGATTCGAACTCATCTACAGTCGGCGATTTCAAAAATTCAGTGACCGAAAATACCATGATTAATTTCTGCTGGCAAAAGTTTTGAGAATTTTCCTTTTTTCAAAAAAACGAACTTTACGTAAAAATGCAAATATGCAGAGATTACTATCCCGGACGAGCCCCCAATTCTGTTATGAGTCAGAATACCCCAAAACGCCAGCAAAAATCAGACAAAGACAGAATATAAATTTACAAGTTTAATTATGTACAAAATATATATATTTAAAATGATTACAACTTACAATACAATGTCCGGATCAAAGTGTCCGTTACGGTTCACAAAGTCTATCGAATGTATGGTTTCCGGTAATCACAAACGTTCTCGAAAGATCGGTGTCCAAACGTTGTTAAATGGATTAAAGTCTCAACAAATTAAGTGTCCCAGTATATCAGAATAGATGAATGAATCGTGTCTACGAATGTGTACGAATGCCTCTCAACACAGTTCCTCAGAGGTATTTATACTTAATACCAATGAATTAACCAGAAGCTTCTAGAACAATGACTCATTACACATGATTAACAATAGAGTAAATTCTAGAAATCAGTCATGTGATGATAATGATGTAACAAAGAACATACTGGAATATTCTATAATGAAATAAACATGACATAGTAAAATCTAGAAAGAATTATTATGAAATCATTAAATAACATGATTAAGTACATGTGTACCTACACATAAAGTAAAACTAAAATATTACATGACCCACAACAATTGCTAGTAGTAGATAACTAGATATGGTCAAATCAAAGGCTTTGAATAGTACGGTAGGTCAAAGGTCATTTTATGTCAAAACTCTGAGTTTTATTGTGATCCTTTAAGGCAGGCTTAGTTATGAAAGACTGAGGGTTGAGATTACAACTTGCAACATGTACAGGATTTTCTTTATGTCGCCGTTAGAAAATCTATCTATAGGCCTTTAATGATCTTTGAATTCTCTTTCAAGTAAAGTTCTATTTCCTTGTTTAAATTCTGTATGAAAGTTTAAACTGTATTGTTTCAAACACTTGATACAAAATGCATAATAGATAGCCATTGGTCGAAATGCATAATTGATAGCCATTGGTCGAAATGCATAATTGATAGCCATTGGTCGAAATGCATAATTGATAGCCATTGGTCGTTTAATTTCTTCCTGTCAAGCAATTTTATTTTCCCAATCATGAGCGAGTGATCTCTACTTGCCTCATGATAGTATTTAGCTTCAAACTATCTGTTCAATAATAGGTATGTTGCTGTCACATATTTGACCCTCAATACTGGGGTGTAACCTTGACCTGGGCGGGGGGGGGATGGTAACATTGATCTGTTGAGTCTCATCATGCTTGACCATCGACCATTGATGGAAGTATAACGTATATCAATCACATTTTAGCCATTCCTGTGAAGTTACAGTGACTTTAGTCTACCAGACAGACAAACAGCTACACTGACCAACAGATGACGGACAAAGTGATCCCCATATGTAGCTCCAAAATCCAAGCCTCGATCTTGCTATGCGTCAGACGTATTCATCCGCCATAGCAAATATTGTAGTGGAGAGTAGCGTAACGTAAATGGAACTTCTGGAGTTTTATGTCGCTCTTGCCTTGCAGGCAACATCAAAGGACAATGGTAGAAATTCTAAATGCCATTAGACATTGTGTGTTTTATGTTCAGTCAATAACTTTTCTAAATTCCAAACTACATGTAGTTACATATCTGGTAAGCTTTATGTTAAACAAACAAGATAATAACATTTTTTTTCTGCAAGAGTTATCTTTCTTTGTCCGTAAAGAATTTCAAACATGTAACCTAAGGGATCTAGTCATGTATAAACAGGGATTTTTTCAGTAATTTGGGAATAGGGTCAGGGCCCCTGCGATTTGGAAAATTTATGACATTTGGGAATATTTTGGGAAGTACTTAGATAAAGTTCAATCAAAAGATCAGAACTGGATGTTAAACGTACTAAAGCAAATGATTTTCTTTTTATTTTAATTTGATTTAATTACTTATGATCAGCATTCATTTAAAAAATTATGGCAAACTAACAGTAAATTTGGTACCTTTGAACCAGTCATTTTCGCTAATTTTGGTGATAGTGTCATCTACATGTGATTAGGAAATTTTAGAGCCGCAGCTCACTTCAGAAATCAAAAAATTGAAGTTTTCTCTACTTTGTCGGCACGTTTTCCGATTAAAATTTATATAGAGGGGAAGATCTCAAACTCTCATAACTAACGGTGTATGACATATTTCTGTAGGACCAATACTATGCTCATAGTGAAAGAAAATAGTTTTAGATGCCGAAGGGGAACTTTCTATGTTAATTTTAGCTAAACGTCGTAAATTACATATTTCAAATATTAACTTTGAATTTGATAATTATTTCCTCAAAACAATTCACAAGGAGTGAAAGTATACTTGTTTTTGTAAAATACACATATATAAAGAAACGCTTGTATCGTTTTATACTACAAATCATATCGTGATACGTAGTGTTGAACAACTGCATTGCGATACAACTAAAAACGATATATCATATACACTCAAATCTATTATCTTCTGGGGGCTATGCCATTGGTGCTTCACCTGATCCCTTGGGAGATATATTAGGCAGCCCCAAAAACCCTACCTATATGGTGCTTATCAGGTACGGGATTACTCCAGAAATGGCTATAATAGCTAAATATGGCTACAATAGCTATAAATGGCTATATTTGAGAAATCATTTTAAATACTAAAAAATAAAATTTTTGAATTTTTCTTTCAAACTCAAAATTGCAAATTTTTATGACCATTTGATCAAAGTTTACAAAGGAAGTTGGTATGCAAAACTTACAATTTTCATTAAGTTTTGACCAGGATAAGTTATCAAAATTTGACTCATTCAATCTCAAAAATGGTACATTTTACAAGTCAACTTCTTTAGTAAACATTGTTCAGATGGTCATAAACATTTGCGATTTTGAGTATTAGCTCAAAATTCCAAAATTTACTTTTTTAGTACTTAAAATTATTTCTCCAATATAGCCATTTATAGCTATTATAGCCATTTCTGGAGTAATCAGGCCAAAATTTTATTCTTAAGTTGGTTTAAAATACAGGCTTTCTACTCTACCTTGATGAAAAAGTAGGAAAAAAGTAGGAGTAGTCAATGAAAAAAAGTAGGAGAAAAATAGGAAAAAGTAGGAATTAATAGGGGAAAAGTAGGAAATTTTCCATCACTTTTAGCGCCAATTTTCAGTAAGTATGACACACAAATCACAGTAAGCAATGATTGTAGACTGGTACTGTTCATCTCTGATGAAATCACAGAGAGAAATAAGGACAGATTGATTTTTCAAGTGAAATATATAGAATGGGTGAGCGAAGTGAGACCGATTTTTTTTTAAAAACTTTGAATCAGATGTCGATGAAAAAGTGAAGCAAGTAATTTTTTACTTTTGAGATGAAAAAGTAGGAATAGTAGGAGGTTTAGTCTGACTTGTAGACCTACGACGGTGTTATCTGTTTTTTCCTCTTCAACGAAAAAACAGATAACACCGTCGTAGGTCTACAAGTCGGACTATAGGAGATTTTGAAGAAAAAGTAGGAAAAAATAGGATCACGATAAAAAAGTAGGAAAAGTAGGAAATACATGTAGTAGGAAAAAGTAGGAACAGTAGAAAGTCTGAAAATACCAACTCAAGAATAAAATTTTGGCCTGTTCTCGGTCTAGGTGCGAATATACACATAAATTGCACTCTAGCTACGCCCCTGCCCTGGTCTGCTCAGCAGACTGCTAGCTGCTGGTACATACTGAGGCAAAATTTTATTTCTTGATCAAATGAAGTCACAATTCAAGAAATTCCAAGACACAAAAATAAGAATACTGGTGTTGGAACAGTTTCCGGACGATTTTGAAGGTTTTTCGGGGATAACTCCTCCGTCCATCAATGGAAAAAATTCAAATTTCTTTCAAATAATGCTATGCCCTTCCCACAGATACTCATGTTGAAAGAAAATATTAAATCTCTCAAGAAATATGGTTTCTAGACCGATTTTATGACCCTATATTTAGGCCATTTTTCGCAAATCACTGGAACAGTTTCCGGACACCTGGTTTTAAATCTGTCAATCTCAATCAATTTCAGCCCAAACTGGATGAGTTTGGGATATTGTTTTCTTCAATCTTTTCTACAAATGACTGTGTAAAAATAATTTTGAAAATAGAACCAAAACTTCTCAAATAACGTATATTAAAATAGTATGTTTCTTGGTGACTTCCCCCAGTGCGCAATATTAAACGGGGCAGAAAGAGGTAAAAAGGTGGTGTGATAAAAGCATCTTAGATGCCAAATTTTGTTTATACATGTATGATTCGTGATTTGAATTCTGCATTTAAAAATCTACAAAATTGTCACAAAATTTTGAAAATAATTTCTTTCAAAGTACTTGAATTGAAGTTGAACAGGTTGGGACTGCCCACAAGATATCGATGCTATCACGTAAATGCGCTACTGTCCTTTAAAACAGTGTTAAATTCAGTCACACGAATACGTATGTGAGATGCTCTCATCATGCTTTTTTTCTTGTTATCGTTTAACTCCGTGTCTTCGCAATAAATCAAGTTAATAGACAACAAATACGTTCATTTCGTTGTACGAAAATGGTGAAATATTCCTATTCCATACGAGCATTTTCCGCGAAAAAGACTTTATACCATATGTGGGTTAGAAATTCCAGTACTTGCAACGATGCATATTGTAAATGTGTTGATTTTTCATCAAATTTACCTGTTGTTTCTTACTTTTCCCTCTTATCCGACATTAGAACTTTCATTTCACGTGACCTTGACTTTGATCTTGCAGCGGCCAAAACTAAAATGACCAACGAACAATGCCGAAGCTATTTTTGTTACGGAGGCCCATACATACAATGCTTCAACACCAAGATAAGAGCTCTTCTTTTTTATAGAAGGACGAGTTATGTTTCGTGGAAATTAAATTCTTGAATTTAATGTGATTTTTACTCAAATTTTTATGAAATATTTACACTCGGTAATTTCCGTAAATTTACACGTGCATTTGCGATTCGAAAATTAAGTTTAACCATCAAAGAAAATAATTTCATTAATTAATTTCTTTCGAGAAACATTTAGATTTAATTGCCCTTATTGCGTACCGTAAATACAGGTAATTATATTTTGACAAGAGATTAACATCACGTGATTGATTAATACCGATCATTACAACTTCCTGTAAACATGTGGAGGGAGACATAAACAACTGAATTTTCGAACACGTAAGTATATTTTGAAAATAAAGCTTTATTTTTAGGGACATATCTCCTTTTAACAGCTGTACCCATGATTTTTTAAGCCATTCTGTCACTTGGATCATCGTTTCCTGGAGATTGCAGATATAGAGGGGACGATTAAATGTCGGAAGTCGATTTTTCATGAAAAGACCATTCGGACTAATTGAAAACGAATAAGCGAAAATGTCAAATTAAGGCCTAAATTGATAATTTCCCTTGTTCCAAACACTTGAGTCACGCAAAACCGTGACTATTACAGTCGCTGGTTTAAAGGACAGTCGCGCATTTACGTGATAGCATCGATATCTTGTGGGCAGTCCCAACCTGTTGAAAAGGGCGAGTGTCCGGAAACAGTTACTGTCCGGAAACTGTTCCGACACCAGTACAGTTGTGGTATTCAGAAAATTATGTCACTTACACTGTTTGATGATAGAAAAAATAACACGTTACAGTAGACTATCACTTCGGCTGATTCTGGACTTTCCAAGAAAATTCGATCGGGGCACCTGTCAACAAATGCAAGTCATCTCGATCCCGTCTTTCTTTTTCAGTAAGTACAGTTGCGTACAAAAAAAGTAAGAAAATTTATGGCAAGCCAATGTTGTTTTATAAGGGCACAAAAAGGTCCCGTGTGGACAAGTAAGTATAAGACATGCATTTTCTGTTTCTACATATCAATAGGTGCCTGGCACATTTGGGAAAAAAACATGTCTTTGTACATAGTCGAAAATCACTAAAAAAAAAAAGGGGGGGGGGATGTATAACTTTGAAGTGGATGATGATTTCAAATATAAAAGAAATTGTATATAAAGTATTTTCAATGTTTGTTCAGATAAAATAATTTCTAAGTTCCAATTCCTACTTTTACTGTGTAATTTTTGGTAAAAAATTGTCGAATATTTGAAAAATGTCATCAGTTTTAGGAAATTTTATAATTTCTAATTTAAAATTTAAATGATTTATGTTTCTCAATTCTGCGACCATATTGCATATGATCATTCATTGATGATTTAAAAAATAACAGTAATATCTCCTCTTTCAAATGACGTAATATTATATTCAGGGGCGGATCCAGACCCCTAATTGCCCGGGGGGGGGGGGGGCAGGGGCGGATCCAGAACCCCAATTGCCGGGGGGGGGGCACATACAATTTTTTTATTGAAATCACTTGCGAGGCCCGAAGGGCCGAGTGGGGGGAGGGTATGGGAGGGGGTTTCCCCCTCCCATTGGTGGGGGCCGAGAAAATTTTGAAAAAATGAAGCAATTTGGTGGCATCTGAAGCGTATTTGAAATGAATTTAGAAGGGATTTGGCGCGCATGATTCAGTCCGTGTCAATAACAATAATGGGTATATATATATATATAATATTTGAAAATTTTCGACATTTTCTGATGCTGAATTGTTCTTGCACGGCATGCAGAATTAAGTCAACATGTTCAGGATTTCCTTAGGAAATGGGCGGATCAAGAGAAGTTTTGAAAGGGCAGATAGGTCAGTCCATGGGGGTGTCCAGCCGTAAATTCACGTAAAACTAGGAAAAAATAAGCTGTTATGCAAATTCCAGGCGGGACCTGACCCCTTAACAATCTCTTTAGATCCGCGCTTGTTTGTTCATTTTTGTAATGTGAAGAAATTAGTAAATGATATTTTTTCTTGACAAACTAGAGATCATGGGTGCCCCCATTCCCTGCATCGTTCAGATAGAAAGGTTTATTTCTTGGAAATTCGATTCTGAAAATAAAGAAACATACATTTTTCTTTGCAAAATTCTTGGAGGCAGCCGGTATAAATCTGACCCAAACAATTTTAATTGGTCATTTTAAAAAGCTTGATCATGACCTCAAATTAAAAACGATCTTGAAAAAGTAAACAAAAAATTGTCAGTTTTATAGAAGGTTATATCGATGATTTGGTCAAGAAATATGTCTGTTAAATATGCCTTGCATGTAGGACTGTCTTCCCCGATTCATCCCTCAGATGAAGAAAATTCGATATGAACATGATTCATTGTAGGTTGTTTCCGAAACGTGTAGACGTACGTCCACGTACAGACAATGGACATGACAGCATTGCATCCTTCCCGACTTTGTTATCTATCCCCGAGAAATTTTTGAAAAATGTATTCAAGTCGGTGGTTTCTGGGCTGTTTTTGGGGCTATTTCTGACTAATTTCATAGATTTATTAAGGAAACAGCATTTTAATGCTTCCAAAATCATGTCATAATTGCCCTTTCTTTGGGCATGTGCCCCCCCCCCGTGCCCCCACCCCCCCGGCTGAATCCGCCACTGGGGGGCATATACAATTTTATGGGAATCATTTTGCGAGGCCCGAAGAGCCGAGTTGGTGGAAAATTTTGAAAAAAATGAAGCAATTTGGTTACATCCGAAGCGTATTTGAACAAAATGTAAGAGGAATTAGGCGTGCATGATTCAGTCAGTGTCAATAACGGTAATTAGTATATTTAAAAAAAAAATTGTCGACATTTTCTGATACAGTACTGTATTGTTTTTGCATGGCATGCAGAAGTCTTTCTAAGGAACGGGCGGATCAAGAAAAAGCTCGGTTTAAAAGGGCAAGGTGGTCAGCCCAGTCGTAAATTCATGTAAAAGCTAAGAAAAAATCAGCAATTTTTGCAAATTCCAGGCGGGACCTGACCCCCTAACCATCACTCTAGATCCACGCTTGTTCTAAATTTTTGTAAAGGGAAGAAAATAAGTAAATGATAAATTTCCTTGAAAAACAAGAGATCATGGATGCCCCATGCTCTGCATCGTCTAGATATAAAGGTACATGTATATATAGGATCTCAAATGAATTTTCATTTCATACGATGTATTATGAAACGAGTTGTGAGTTTTATATCCCCGAGCCTTGGCGAGGGGATATAAAACGCACAACGAGTTTCATAATACATCGTATGAAATGAAAATTCATTTGAGATTCTTTTTATCACATGATATTGCCAAAAAATGTGTATTTCTTACGTGAAATCAACGTTTCCGAGAACTACAGAGGCGAATCACGCCGTTATCTAGAAGTCGTCTGCTACGCCATGAGAAGTAGTGTCTCCATCGAATAGATTTTCTGTGCGTAAGAGAAAAGTATTTCAATTTTGAATAGTATTTTAATGCAAGAAATAATTCAATAACAACAATTTTGATCATTGATATTGACTCCGGGTCTGAATTTAACAGTTGACCGATATTTGAAAGGTCACATTTGTCAAGGTTCATGTGATTAGGTTGAAACTTGACCAATCGCATTCAAGCAAAGCGATATGTAACGTGTTATCATATCATATATTTATGAAATGGCTTTATGAAACTGCATAACGGGTGTATCATGTGATAAAATTATTTATTGGCAATTCGATTCTAAAAATAAAGAAAACCATGCCTTTTTGACTGTTCAAGGTGCCGGTCCAAATCTGGCAAAACAATTTTAGCAGCAGCAATATAGTGTCTATGGACGGAATCCTTTGAAATCTTTTGTTATAAAACTGTAATATGACACCCTTGATAAAAAATTAAAATTAATTCATCGTAATTGATGTGTATTAATGTAAGGTGAATGACTATTTCAAGATGAAAGGGTGAGAGAAGGATTCCCACGGTAATCAAATATCCTTATCCGTGTTTGAAAGATTGTTTGATGTACGTACAAAATGACGTAATGCGCGGCGCCCCTCGCCCACCCTTCCCTTGATTGGGGGGAGGGTTAGGGGATGACTTGGCGAAAAAAATGTCAACATAGAATTCACCTGAACTTCACCTTTCTTCGTACTTGACCGCATTCTAGACCAAGGACGTGTTACTGCATGTTTAAATGTCTACCTGTGTTAATCGTCTCTGATCTCGGCCATTTCATTCATCTCCAGATACCGCGAAGCACCCTTTGTTTGTTCATTAAAGGGACTGACGACGGCAATGAAATGAGATACAGACAAGTGCGACGAGCTTTAAAGATCAAAGGACGTGGGAGTTTAAATTCTGAATGGGTTCGTGATTCAACCCGTTGATATCGTCTCCAATCATTCATCAATTGAAAATTGTACGTGTTACGACTTGATTAGGTATATTTGATAATCCCAAGTTGCATGTTATCAAAAAATAACAAAACAGGTATTTGGATATAATTTTTTATTGTGTTACAGGTTATACAGGTGACAGACAAATTATTCGTTGAAAAGAACATCGAAATCATGTTTACATTCACTCAATATGTGAGAAATGGCGTCTTCTATAGTTCTGTCATTCAAATTAATTTGACTAAGAATGTAATGTCGCATTTTCTTATGCAATGCACAATTCATCAATGAAATAGAGCTTCTTAAGAAGTCACTATAAGTGTCCAATAGCATATTCCGGTCAACTTCCATCATTTCTTGTTTGACGTGCTCTCGAGCCGTGTCCTCTAATTCTCCAGCACAGATTAATTCACCGACTTTTTTTCTGAAACTCGGGGTCTCGTTTTTCCCATATTTCATTGATCCAACGATCAAATCCGGACGTGTCGTCTTCACTTTCGTCCAAATAATCACCTGCCTCGCTGTCTGTTTCGTAGCTAGACACGACGTCGGTATCTGTATGGTTAAATTTATTGTCGCCACACGCCCTTCTTTTAAAAATTTTCTTTGGTTCCGACGTGCAATTCAAGATGTTCGGGCATAGACGATGTGACTCGGGAGTCTATTGTTTAAAATCAATCAGCAGGGATCCGTGGGGTTGCTCAACTGCTCTCTCATAAGCATCCAGGAGTTTCCTAGAATTTCCTGGAAACATCTGTCGGGCCAATGCGGCGATCTGCAGTTGGTCGCGTGGATTTTTAAAGACGACTAAGTATTGCGTGTTGAGATTCATAGTTCTATTTCCTTTCCCTTTATTGTATAAATTCTGCATGATGCATGCGACACTCAGGTTGCGGTGATGAGCTCCTTCTATGAACAGTTCGCAGACGTCTTTGTTTTCGGTTGCATCTTTCATCATATCGTCAATAATGACAAATGTTCGTTCTTTAATATTAAAAAATGCATCATCGTTCATCTCTGAAGGAAGGTTCTGAATGAATTGTACCTTTGGTATGTGAAGTCGTAGTTCGTCATACAAGGGTTGCCATCGTTTGTACATCCATACTATCCTCTCCGGAGGAGGAGTGATGACGTCATTTCTGTTTAACAAAAGAGTCTTCATCCATGTACTTTTCCCACTCATCGTAGGACCGGAAACAATCATTGTGAAAGGATGCTTTAGGGTAAATGGTTCTTTCGAAATAATCTCAGAAGTCGGTTTGTTGCTTCCATGAGGAGGAGGAGGAGGAGGAGGAGGAGGAGGAGGAGGAATACTTCCGTAATGAGGATATCGTTGGTTGGCTACAGGAGGAGGATGCGGCTGATTACTTCCGTAAGAATGAAACAGTTGGTTGTTTCCGTGAGGAGGAGGAGGAGGAGGAGGAGGAGGAGGAGGAGGAGGAGGAGGATTGCTTCCGTAATGAGGATATGTTTGATTTGTTGCAAAAGGAAGAGGATACGGTTGGTTGGTTACTGGAGGTGTAGAAGGATATGGTTGGTTGTTTCCATGAAAAAGACGATGATGTCTTTTCCAATTATCATGACGGGTAAATGTACGATTACAGAGAGAGCACGATACTGACTGCATGATGACTTCTTTCCAAATGAGAACACTTTCTGTATTCATTTGTTTTTAAAGCTTTACATCTGAGCAATTCTCCGTCCTGGTGGTCCTCCAATGTAAGGTTTGCTGACTTTCTTTAAAGGCTTGGTTTTCTTTGATGCCTTTAGGGGCATGTGTATTGCCCCCTCTTTGACAACATGTTCAAATTGAGACCTGGCTCTCTCCGCAAATTTCTCGGCCGGTGTTAATCTCTGGTTAAGCTGACGTATGGAGTAATCGTATTTTGCTAATTCTGCTAGTTTTTCCTTATCCCCTACCGGAAGTTCCGGTCTAGCTGGTCTCATTACAGCGTTTGGTTTATATTTTCCTCCGCCATTTTGCAATTTGGCCTTTTCCTTGAGTGCGGCGCCATATACATCGTCCTTGACATTATAGATTCTAGCGTACCTCCAGACAGATTTTCCTTTTCTATTTCTCACTCTGCGTTTTACAAGGACCGAATTCTCCATGTCCCATAGTTTAGGATCGGACATATACTGTTTTCTCAAGTTAAAAGGCATGGTGTGAACTGTTCGACTCTTTATTCATGAATGACGATAGTATAATGATCGAGATCTTTTTATTCTTTTTTGGTAAACACAAGAGACAAGACCGTCTCGTTCAGAAGATATGTAGCCGGTTTCGAGGTCTTGTCCAATATCCAAAAATGGATGCTTTCGAAATCCTTGCAACGCACGGGTATTGGATAAGGGTTCTGAAAGATCATGTTACCCGTATCTGTTATGTAAACACGTCTTAGCAAAGGGGTTTTATTCTGATTTACATACGACATGTCACATATATCTGCATAAACAAATATTTCGTTTTGTGCTTTCCTTGTCACCCTGTCTATGCCAATTTCCAACATGGCAACAGTCCAATCTCCAGGAAAATTCAATCCTTTGTTGACTGCAATTCTGGAATCTGACGGACTATTGGACGGAAAGATATCCATGCAATCCGTTGAGCGCACAACCATGCGGACCGACATCTTGAATCAAATGAAAACTTTCAACTTGATGGTTTATTTATATCCTTTTTAAACCCTAACCCTCCCCCCAATCAAGGGAAGGGTGGGCGAGGGGCGCCGCGCATTACGTCATTTTGTACGTACATCAAACAATCTTTCAAACACGGATAAGGATATTTGATTACCGTGGGAATCCTTCTCTCACACTTTCATCTTGAAATAGTCATTCACCTTACATTAATACACATCAATTACGATGAATTAATTTTAATTTTTTATCAAGGGTGTCATATTACAGTTTTATAACAAAAGATTTCAAAGGATTCCGTCTATAGACACTATATTGCTGCTAATTTTAATTGTTCAATGACCATGATGACCCCCCCCCCCCAAAAAAAAACGATCTTAAAAAAGTTAAAATAATTGTCAATATTTTATAGGAGGTGGTTAAGAAATATTTGTGTTTTATGACTTGCATACAGTGTTATTCCCGATTCATCCCTCAGACGAAGAAAGTCCTATATTCTTGAATGTGATTCAATGTAGGTTGTTGCCGAAACGTGTATGTTATGGACATGACAGCAATGCATCCTTCCCGACTTTGTAATCTATCCCCGAGAAAATTTTGGAAAATTTAATCAAATCAGTGGTTTCTGTGGTGTTTTTGGGCTATTTCTGATTAATTTCATAGATTTTTAGCTCACCATGACGAAGTTGAGATGAGCTTGCCATAACCCCGGTGTCCGCGTCCCCGTCCCCGTCCGGTTAAAGTTTTTGGGGAAGCTCAGTTTCTGACAAAGTACTGATGCTACAGTAACCAAACTTGCACAAGTGATTCATCTTTGGATGCTGAGGTGAAAACATGCATCGGATGCTGCATCTGACCTACATTTTCCGGTTCAGTGAC
This sequence comes from Pinctada imbricata, assembly GCA_033119305.1. Lineage (NCBI taxonomy): Eukaryota > Metazoa > Mollusca > Bivalvia > Pterioida > Pteriidae > Pinctada > Pinctada imbricata. Next base: position 49,352,854 of record VSWD01000013.1, on the reverse strand, counting down.
TTGCGTCCATGTATGGTTAAAGTTTTTGGGGTAGCTCAGTATCTGACAAAGTACTGATGCAGCAGCATTCTGATGCTACAGTAACCAAACTTGAACCAGTGATTCATCTTGGGATGCTGAGGTGAACCCATGCATCGGATGCAACATCTGACCTACTTCTTCCGTTTGAGTGATTTTGTCTTTAAAAGCCATTATTGAGCATAGTATAAGTGCTACATGTACCAAACTTGCATATTGGAAGTATCTTTGATCAAACTTTCATAAAATGACCTTGACCTACTTTTTTCCGCTTGAGTGAATGATAAATAGAAAAATTATTTGTTTGGATTTTTTTTTCAAAATCCTTGAAAGTATCGTTTTCATTCAGAAACAAGTGTTTTCAATTAGAAATTACAGATTTTTCTGTATTATAAAGTTAAACAACCCTAATCCATCTTGAAATCAATGATAAAACCTATATATTGTCAAGTTTAACTTTTCATATTTTTTTTTAAGATTAAATATATTCTACTGACATTTCATTCACACTTGTTATGTTTTTAGAGGAAAAAAAACGTATTTTTCATTTATAAATCGCGTATTTCTTGGGAATATGTGTAGAATCTATAGGATTTCTTCAAATGATAACAGGAATGTATTTTCAAATGTTGTTATTATAAGGTTTATTCATAAATTACATGTTTGAAACAAAAAAGGGTATATTTTCTATTTCATTTTAGGGCAAAATGCGGGTGTTTTTTTTTTTTTTTTTTGGAAAAATAACACAGATTTCAGGAAAAATTCTATAAGTTCATTATATTAGCTAAAATTATAGATTTATAGTTATTTTCATATGGAAAATAAATGGTCTTATCAAATGAGTGTAAAATGAAATATACTTATTCATAAAAATCAGACTTTTGGGGTAAATGTGTATTTTTTGTGCAAAAACCACTTATTTTGAGAAAATATTACAAATTTTTATAATATATACTTTTGGAAGGATGTGTTTTCTTGTTATGAATGGATAAGAATGTCATTTGATAACTGTAATTCAATTTTACAAGTGTATATGCTATTTTGGGGAAAAAAGCCTGATTTACGAGCATAAATCGCTTATTCCTGTGAAGAATTTTTAAAATCTTTATGCTAAATAGTAAATCAAAGCAGGAGAAGTTTCCTATAATTTAAAGACATTTACACGACCAAGTGAAATGAGCCTGAATTAAGGGAATGCTTTGAATATTGTGCTATTTTGGGGTGAAAATCTTTTTATTTCTTGATGTTTGTCTGTCTTTGATGTTTGTATGTCTTTGTTGTTCGTCTGTCTTGATGTTTGTCTTTGTTGTTTGTCTGTCTTTTTCATCAATTATGTTTGTCTTTCTTGATGTTAGTCTGTCGTTGATGTTTGTCCTTATTCATCAATAATGTTTGTCTGTATTTGATATTTTTCTTTCTTAATGTTTGTCTGTCTTTGATGTTTGTCTGTCTTTGATGTTTGTCTATCTTTAATGTTGTCTGTCTTTGATATTTTTCTTTCTTGATGCTTGTCTGTGTTTGATGTTTGTCTCTCTTTGTCAGAAATGGTGTTTGTTTGTGTTTGATGTTTGTCTGTCTTTGTTTTTTGTCTGTCCTGATGTTTGACTGTCTTGAAATTTGTCTGTCTTTGTCAACAATGGTGTTATTCTGTCTTTGATATTTGTCTGTCTTGATTTTTGTCTGTCTTTTATCTTTGTCTGTCTTTGATATTTGTTTGTCATCAATGGTGTTTGTCTGTCTTTGATGTTTGTCTGTCTTTGTCATCAATGGTGTTTGTCCGTCTTTGATGTTTGACTGTCTTTGATGTTTGTCTGTCTTTGATGTTTGTCTGTCTTTGATGTTTGTCTGTCTTTGATGTTTGTCTGTCTTTGATGCTTGTCTGTCTTTGTCATCAATGGTGTTTGTCTGTCTTTGATGTTAGTCTGTCTTTGATGTTTGTCTGTCTTTGATGTTTGTCTGTCTTTGATGTTTGTCTGTCGTTGCTGTTTTCTGTTTTTGACGTTTGTGCGACGTGCACGAAAATATGTCACATTAGATATCCTATATCTTAATTTGGTCAAGCTTTCATAAATTGTCTTTTGTTTGTTATCAATGGTGTTTGTCTGTTTTTGATATCTGTCTTTGATGTTTGTGTGACGTGCACGAAAATATGTCACATTAGATATCCTATATCTTAATTTGGTCAAGCTTTCATAAATTGTCTTTTGTTTGTCATCAATTTTTTTTCTTCCGTTTGGGCACCCGACATACCTCTATTGGGTCAGTTGGCTGTATTGATCTTACTCTGCGTGGACTCCTTGACCAACTGCCCATTACAGAGTATTTACGCCAGGTCGTTCCTCTTTGGGGTGCCTCATAGGTGCAGTCTCCACTAAAGTGTTAAATTACGATTCGAAAATGGTGACAAATAAAGTTTCGCATTTGATAAATATTTATATTTTTATTGAAGGATACATATCTTAGGTATTTGAAATGGAACAGGGGAAATCTCTACTTGGTCTACTTCTTGTGATATGCTTTGTTCAATAGAGGGGCCTGGATCGCAATTTAACAGCTACGTTACAAGGGGTAGCCTTTTGTTCATTCCATCACCGAAGAAACAAAAGTAGTTATAGTATAAACTTTTGTCTTCTGACGTTCTACTATGTATAAGAAATCTTTTGAAGTATAATAAACCTTTTTGATTTCGTACATTATTTGAAAATTTGACGTCTGAAGAAGGCATAAATATTTCTGTATTAAAATTTTTCGCCCTCTGTACATTCCATCTACAATTATACAAAACACGCATCACTGGTCAACTGAATATTTATTGCTTGTTATGCCGGATGGTATCATATGTGACCCTGTACATTATAATTTTATGTAAATTGCTTAGAAAATCGTTGACAGCATTTTTACGTTGGTACACCAGTGGTAGAGCATTTGTTATAAAAGTACCAATTATCAAAATATATGGTCAAAAATATCTCTAATTGATGTAATAAGTAAGCAGTGTATATGAGTAACCCATTATTTTATGATATTCACATTAGTTTCTCTAAAATACTACAGATACGTTACCATTTGAAACAGATACGTTACTTTCAGTTCTAAAGCCGTATTTGAGTACAGTGCAAAGGTTGTCCCCTATGAATCTCAATACCGTGACAATTGAGTAATGTGACAACAATTTATGACATAAATTATGCCTCTGTATTAAGACATTTATTGATTTCCGAGAGAAAGGTTGTTTCTCAGGATTTTCCATAAAAAAACACATGCTTTGCTTTATTTTCAATTGTTATATGTTTCTTCTGACAAAAGCTAAAATATCAGCGTCAAACCAGTAATATATAACTTCTATATGGGCCAAAAATTAATCTAGGTAACGTATCTGTCGGTAACGTATCTGTTTTTTAGCTGCATTTTCCGCGTTATTTTGTATCTTTCTTCATTCTTATTAAAAGAGCCGACGTTTTTAACCAGCATTCACTCTATCTAATCAATAAATAGGACCAAATCGGTTGAGTTCTCACTGTAGAGCTAGATAGTTGGTAACGTATCTGTTGCTGTCTAAACGTCCAAATGCCGATTTTGAATACTCCCGATGAAACAGACAAAATATCGTTTGCTAGAATGGTTGAAGGACTCTGTTTGCTGATAGTATCCATGTATACGCTTTCTTTTTTACTCAAAGATCGGATATGTCATTATTGTCTGACATTTCTAGCAGCTTGAAGTGTGGTAACGTATCTGTTCGCCTTCTATAACGGACAACAGAATATTTTTAATTTCAAAAACAACATTTCTCATGCAGGAAAAGTTTTAGTCCTTATGTAAAAGTAATACAATGGGGTTTCCATTGGGAGTAAAAATGACACTAATGATACATTTCTATATTGTATTTTTCTACATCAAAAATGTAGCCTTGTGCAACGGACAAGGCAAATTCACTAAAAATTGACCCTTTGTGAGTCCAAGGAAAAGAGCCACGAATGTTCTGGTTATAATTACTATTGTGGTAAATTGGAACATTGTGAAAGGTAATCAAAATCGATATTTTTGCATAGTTTACCATTAAAATATTTCTGCACAGGCGGCGGACGCGCAAATTTAGTAATTTAACATTTTAACGGAGACTGTACCCATAGCCTCTTCTATTATTTAAGGGGCGGCCGGAGTGCTACCCCCATTTAATGCCCACCCTCCACTTGTGTATGTTGTGAATGCATGTATGCAGGAGGGTTGTATAGTTATGTACTGCTTGGATGGTCCGTATTTCCAACGGCTTTTATAAGGTGCCACCACACCTGGATGCCCTTGCCGCAGCATGAACGTGGGTACCGATTGAGTTATTTTCTTGAATTAGTCAATTTAAAAAGCACAACCTTTATCTTTAAAGTAAAAAAAACCCTTTTCATGAATTTACTGAAGTAGATAAATTTGATGAATTTTACTTAATTAGTGATCAAATTTTACTTAATTAGTGGATCAATGCAGACTCCAAAAGTATGAAGTTAGTTTTGAGCTGTCCTGTATATTATCAGTGTGAATAATCGGGAACAGGTGCTTCGTAGTCGGAGAGGTAAACAAACAAAATAAGTTAACAAAAAGTAATATTTATCATTTATTTAGACTGAATAATCCAGTCTCTTGGCATCCAGAAGACTGGATTATTCAGTCTACTGGTCGGGAGCCATTTCCCGGCTTAGACCCCTATTAATTTGAACAGTTGAACGCCTGGCCTTGTCAATCAAGTTTTGAAGTGTCAAGTGAAATTTTACATGAGCCTGAGGGATTTATGCCACCGGGATCAAAGATTCAGTGCCATACTGGTCGAGCAGATAATTCCGAACGATTTTTGCGGTTTTTCATCAATAACTCGGCTTCTGTACGTCCAATCACCATGAAACTCAGAACAAATAATGCTTCACCCTTCATACAGATGCCTATGTAAAAATAATTTTGAAAATCGACCTATAAATGCTAATTTAACACCCCCTTTTAACGGCCATTTAACGCAAGTTACTAAAGGTATTTCCGAACGATTTGCATTTTAGTACCTCATGGGGTCAAATATAAATCAAATGTTTCAAAACTTTGTTATTTTATCCTTTTATCCTTATTGAAGAATTCTATGTCAACATATATCATAAAACTTTTACAAAATTTATTTCTAAAGCGACTTTCTGAATCATGATGAGGTACGTTTATTTCTTATATATTTCCAACGATTTTGGTATTCTAACACATGAAATTTGTACATTTTTACGTGAATATCCTGCTCTGGGCCCCTCTCAATGCAGGTTTTCATCGATCAGTTGACAAGAATAGATTTTTGGAAAATAGATGACTCCGAAACTAGGTCAAGATATGTTCTTAACACAATGACGTCACTTTCCCCAGCTCCCAAACAGACGAAAGTTACAAACAGCAGGAGAAACAAACGTTAAAAATATACTAAATAAAGTTATTTTGAGATTTCCTTTTGCATGTGGGCTATTTTCTGAATATCTAAACCTCTGTATCCACAAAATTGTGAAAATGTAAGTCCAAGTAACCGAACTAGCGAATCGTTCGGAAATACCTTCAGTTCGGAAATATCTGCTCGACCAGTATAGTTTTTGGCCTGACTTGTTTCCCCAAAAGCAGCCGTGTGCCTAAGTAAGCTGGTTCAAACTGAATTTAGAACTCGACCCAGCAAATTTAGCCACTTGAGTTTTTCCGGTGAAGGCGTACGCCGAAATGTGCCGTCCCTCACCGGTTGAAATGCATATAGGCCAGAAACGGCACATTTCAGCGTATGCTGTTCGCCGGAAAAACAAATCAAGTGGCTTTGCCGGGTCATGTCGTGTCAAGTTGTAAATTTAGTTTGAACCGGCATATACATGGGCACACAGTCTTTTTTGGGAAACAAGTCAGCCCATTTGACATAACTTTTGAATAGTATTAATGATGGGGCTTTCATATTTCACATGTGTTTTCCTTGTCAGACAAGACCTTTCCATACCAAAAGGGCAAGGGGCGGTAAGGGACCTCCTATGCCCAATTTGTTGTTAATTCCGAAAATTTAAAAATATTGAAATTGATACTGAAATTGATTTAAGGAAGCTTGTCTTCAATCGGTTCAACTTTAAAAATTTCGATTTCATTTTTTTTCATTAGAGTTATCCCCCTTTGAAATCACCTATGAAACCGGAAATGAACAAAAAATAAATTAATTTTCGCTTTTGATGGCGAAATTAGACTTGGCCACATGAAAACAACAAGTTCATATTTTTTCTGTATATCCGTACACGTTTTTTGTAGATGTTGTAAAAGTATGAATCTGTTGTTTTCATGTGGCCACATAGAAAACGGAAGAAAATCAATTACTTTTACCAAGAGATCGGGTCTTTTTGGAAACAGAAAAACACCTTTAACTTCTATAATACAGGAAGAATTTGAGTCAAATCGATATCATTTCATAGATTTTGTTTTGTTGTTAATGATGATATTGATTATCTATTCTTACATGCACGAAATCAAATAATAGCGACAAAAATGTCTTTCAAATGTGTATTTTCCTCGTAACGTAAACAACTTTCAAGACCATAGCATGACGTCATACTGAATATATGACGTCATATATGTTCGTGATATTGATTTTGTTTGTATTTTGCGAAAAATATTTTAAAGTCAAAGTAATCATATCATATACATATTTAAAAATCGGAATGACAGAGTATATCTAAAAGGATACAGCCTGTATAAAATAAAATATTAATTAAAAAAATAATCCTGTACAAACGAAAAAGAAAAAAAAAATAAAAAACCCAAAAAACTAAATTAAACAACATCAGCCCCCCCCCCCCAAATTCCACACAAAAGTCAACCTCAACAAACTTATAGATTAAATGAAGATGTCAAGTACACCCCATCTTTTCAGAAAAAAAGGGGGGAAAAAGGAGACAAAATAGAAAATCCGAATGGACGTATAATATGACAAACTCTTTCACATGAAGAGCAATGCTGACTTTATTATATATATATATCATGAAGAACACACTATATATGCAATTTATCTGATTTTGATACTAGTTGGAATTAAATTTATTCTAATATTGAGAAATTATGGTCATGTAAAATTCACATTATTTTTTCCTTCATTTTTTTCAATGATGTAAATCTAAATCATTAAAAGTGCAATCCAAGGAATGTATACATAAAAAATAAAGAACAACCGAAACATAGACGCATCTTAATTTGGGGATATTTTTTGACATACAATGTATATTGATAATTTCAGTCGGTAAAAATCAATGCGTTTAGAAAGTAGGAAATATCCCTAATAATGTGGTTATTTTACAGGGACGTATATAAAATTTTATCCCTGGTATTTTATTACAAACAGCGAAACGTACATACTGAAATGTTGAGAACTGGAAGGTATTGTAGGTGGCGCTATGGTAAAATTAATAACCTTTGAAAGTTTTAATCGATCCTTTCTCTGTGTAAAAACAACATGTGTTATTGTATACAGAATGTAAACATGCAGTTGCGGTTGTTCATAAAAAAGAGATAAAAACTAAGAAAAGCCTTAATATGAATCAAGGCAAAGCCTTTTTATGCGAGCGGAGAGAAAATAGATATGATTATATAAAATGAAAAAAAATCTTTCTTTTTTTATTTTGACTATGATGGTTTATCTTATCTTACAAAAGTTTCTGTTTGATGATTGCCAAAAAAAGTAGTATAAGGCGAGTGGAAACACGGAAGCATTTGTAAAATTGATCCAGACCAGCAGATGAACATTTTAAGGGGGGGGGGCTTAAGATATGGTTCTTTTTAATTCATTTTTTATTTTGTAAGAATGATGTTTAGGCTAGCTGAAAATAAATTACTTAAGAACAAAAGAAAAAACAAACATATTCCGACTTCTGACAGTACGAAACCATCCGAGACGAGAAAAGCAATCAGAGCGAAACGTCTCGTTAAAAACCGGAAATGTCGGATTTCCCGTGGTTACGCCGTCTTGTTGATGCTTTATCGTTACCTGATTAACGAAAAATGTTTTCAATAAATTTAACTTATAAACAAAAATTGAGTATAACATATACGTCTACTTGGAGTCGTAAAAGAAATTTAAATGGCAATATCCAACATCTCCGCAGCAACTCTGTCTGCGAGGGGACGAAAGTTTTTGAAAGCATAGTAGTACATTCTCATTCTTTGATTCAGCATATTTTCTCAATAAGAAATGTGTATACGCGTTACCATAAGGGCGATCTTCGCTCGCTATTATTGTGATTAAAGAATGACTTGCGAGTGGCACTGTAACCAGCGATCAATCCTATGCCCATGCGTATTTATTTATTTTTTTTTTATAAAGGCCTGTCACACCTTCACTTTTTTTGGCCAGTACACGAGTAACGACCTTCAACACGCTGGCGAACGTCGAGGTTTTGTTCGAAATTTCAAAATGAAGCAACGTTCTCAACGCGCGCGTAGGGACCTTGTAGCGCATCAAAAAGGTTGCGAGGTAATTCTTGATCATGATGAGCGGTACCTAACGAGCCAAAGGATTTCTTAAATATAAAAAAAAAAGATTTCTATTAGAAAAAGAAGTGTTGACCACTAAAAGAGAGAATCGGAGCCCATTCGTACCCCTCTAAATGCAGATAAATCATATGAGACAAAAAAAAAAAAAAAAAAGAAAAGAAAAGATGATTTTACACGAGAAAAGGGGGTGGGGACTAAAATACAGTGTAGGGTCTGCTGGGTTACCGGAAATACACATACTTTTTATGCTTTGGTGAAAAGTATCATTATCACATTAATATAATTTATTGTTAGATTTCAAAAAGTCAACATAGGGGTGCCCCAGTTACCCCTCATTCTATTATATTGAAATCTACCAAGTATATGCATGTATATATATTATGTCGTGATATTGATAGCATATGAACACATTTAACTATCGTTTCCTCCTTTTTCGTAGCAGGTTGCAGCTTCAAAACTTTACATAAAAATTTAAATTATTTAAAGATGTTTTTTATCATTCAATTGCACAAAAACTGATGCTAGGTAGCCTAAATAGTGTTAGAATATAGCAGCATCTTACCTACAGACAACGTTAAATTACAATGTGATTGAACGTCATATGACGTCAAAATCAGTGTAACATATAGCCGACCATACTGTTTTCAAATTAGTGTAGAATTGCAACGGAATGTCGGATTCTCAAAATTTAAATTGATTTATACTCTGTATTTCTTGTATTTTCAATGCTCAATGTTTTTCTGAGTTTTGAGATTGGGCTGATTTTGGCCCTTACCGCCCCTTGCCCTTTGTGACCTTGACCTGTGACCTACTTTTCAAAAACTTTAACATTGGGCATAACTTTTGAATAGTAAGTGATAGTGGTTCAAATTTGACATGTATTCCTTGTGACAAGACCTTTCCATTATCATATATATATATAATGCCAAAATTTTTGACGTTGTGGCTAGTGTTGTAACGATTATCGCCGACATCATTGCTAATACCCTTCGATTTTGATTAATCGATTATGATTTTAAGAATCGATAATGATCAGAAATATTCAACATGGAAAAGAATGACATAGTTTTCGGTCAAATTCGCGTATGACAAGTACAAAAAAAACGAAAGTAGATCAACGATTGTTTTTACAAGTTAAAGTTCCGGGCGTGGCGTAAATAATTTGAAAAGGATACACTCTCTGCATACAATGGATGGAATTAGGAATGGATAGTCATTGACTTTAATGGTAATGACAAGTACTCTTATAGAAAACTTCAAAGTCAGATGAGATACAGGTCCGCGATACCTCAATAGAAAAAAAAACTTTTTAGTTTTTACACCAAACTCCTGAGCTTTGTAAGAAGGACAAGGTCAGAGAATTTCACAGTACTGTTAGGCTAAACCCCACAAAGATATTGCTTAATTCCTTGAATGAGCAAAATCTTGCATTAACTCTTGGGTTGTATGGAACACCCCCCCCCCCTATCCCTGCATCTGCCGCATAAAGTTGTCAACCATTACAATCACATATTTGTTTTGACTCCATTGTTGCTGTGATCTTGACAAAATATTTCATTTACTAGACAGGATTTTATCATTCTGTGGTTGATGTTTTTCTAGACATTTTACCATATATATTAGCATATGATTTAGTGAAGTTTATTCATTACTTGTCACATTCCTTTCTGTAAAAACAAGCAAGAATTCTTTCCGATTAAATCGAAATAATTGATTAAAATCCTCTCCAATTATAAACCGATAATTGATTATGAAATTTTTCCGATTATACAACACTACTTATGGCCTTGACTTTGACCTACTTTTCAAAAACTCTAACATTTGGTATACTAGTAATTTTTGAATGGTAAGTGATCAGACGTGGATATTTTACATGATTTTTCCATTGATACCTATATTTTTAGCTCACCTCACGAAGTGAGAGCAAGCGTATGCTATCACCTGGTTGTCCGTGCCTGCACCAGTATGTTAAAAGAAGTTTTATTTCTTTATTATAAGTGCTAGGAAGGCCAAATTTGCACAGATGATGCATCTTTTTGAGTAGATCACAAATCTATGTTCAAATGTAGGTCATGACCTTCATTTTCCGCTTTGGGTGCACATGTTAGGAAGATTTGGGTATCAATGTTCAGAAGTTTTATTTTTCTGTTATTAGTGCTAGGAAGGCCAAACTTGCACAGATGATGCGTCTTTATGAGTAGATCACAAATCTATGTTCAAATGTAGGTCATGACCTAGATTTCCGCTTTAGTGCACATGTTAGGAAGATTTGGGTATCAACATTAAGAGGTTTTATTTCTCTATTTTACAAGTTAATTTCAAGTTTTTACATGTACTGTGCCTACTACAAAAGATTTAAGTCTCAATACTTAAAAGCAGAAAAATCGTCCCTGACCATTTCTTTGAATACGAAACTAATACTGTATATTTGATCCTAAAGGATAACTTCTGTTTCTTATTCAAAAAAAGTTTTGTGTTGAAAAATTTTTAAAGATCTAATTTCACTCATGCAAATCCAGATATATATCATGTTAAGTAATTAGGGGTGAAACGATACCCAAAAAGTGTTTTATTGTGATATATTTTTGTGTCGCCTGCGAAGCATAGCGACACTTAGGGATCACTTTGTCCGTTGTCCGTCCGTCCGTCCGTCCGTCCATCTGTCTGTCTGTCACACTTTGGGTGTCACAGCCCATAACTTTTGATTGGTAAGTGATAGGGCTTTGATATTTCACATGTGTATTCCTTGTGACAAGACCTTCCTACACATACCATAATTTTTGACCTAGTGACCTTGACCTACATATTTGACCTACTTTTCAAAAAAATTAAAAATGGATATATCTTTTGATTGGTAAGTGTTAGGACTTTGATATTTCACATGTGCAATCCTTGTGGCAAGACCTTTCTACACATACCATAATTTTTGACCTTGTGACCTTGACCTCGATATTTGACCTACTTTTGAAAAAAAAAAAAAGATTCACTATATCTTTTGATTGGTAAGTGATAGGGCTTTGATATTTCACATGTGTATTCCTTGTGACAAGACCTTCCTACACATACCATAATTTTTACCTATTGACCTTGACCTACATATTTGACCTACTTTTCAAAAAAAATTAAGAATGGCTATATCTTTTGATTGGTAAGTGATAGGGCTTTGGTATTTCACATGTTTATTCCTTGTGACAAGACCTTTCTACGCAGACCATAATATTCGACCTTTTGACCTTGATCTAGATATTTGATCTACTTTTCAAGAAAAGTAATATTGGCTATATCTTTTGATTGGTAGGTAATAGGGCTTTGATATTTCACATGTATTTTCCTTGTAACAATGCCATTCTACACATACTATAATTTTTTACCTTTTGACCTTGACCTAGCTATTTGACCTTCTTTTCTAAGGTTGTATATATCTTTTAATTGGTAGGTGATAGGTCTTTAATATTTCTTATGATGAGACCTTTTTGTTACCAATTTTCACATAGTGACCTTGACCTAGATGATGACACTCTTTTCTTTTAATTTGTAATTAAAAGGTCTGATATTTCAAATGAATTTCATTTGACAAGACTTTTCTACTGATACCAATAATTTTGATCGACTTTCTAGAATAATAATCAAACCGCTTCGCAGGCGACACAAGCATTCCTTGGATTGCTATTTTGATATTTCATTAGCTCTATTGCGATATATTGCTTCTTTTTATTTTTTATGTAAAATCGGCTTCCTCTATGTGTGTTTGTGGAAAATGTTTTTGTTTTCTGATTGAATTTCACATTGTCAATGACCTTTGCTTGAAAATGTGAAAGAAACATATTCAAGTCAATTGCGAGCAAAGAAAACCATGGATCACTTGTTTTGAATGAAACTGATTTAATATGTTTAAGTCAAAGTGATTCAATGATTTATTCATATAATCTATAAGGACGCGATATATTGCGATACGCATCTTGTACAGTATCATGATACAATACAAATGTATTAAGTATTGCAATATACCGATATACATGTATTGATATATTGTTACATGTACAACCCTTATATCATGTATATGTTATAGTAATAACATCTTGATACAAAATGTATCAGTTCTAACCACATGAACAAGTGGAAGATGGGGGCATTGATGCTACGGCTGTTACCATGGTTACTATAGTAATATAATCATGATACATGATACTAACAGATCTATGCAGACTTAACAAAGCGACTATTGTATTTTACCAATGGTGCAGTCTTATTTAGAGGCCAAAACTGATTAAGCCCGCGTAATCGTAGATTCAGGGGCATATAGTTTTTGGTCTGTCTGTCTGTTTGTTTGTCTGTTTGTCCGCAAAAACTTCAACCTTGGCCATAACTTTTGAATGGTAAATGATAGGGCTTTCATACTTAACATGTGTATTCCTTGCAACAAGACCTTTCCATGGATACCAACATTTTTGACCTTGTGACATTGACCTTGGAGTTTGACCTACTTTTGAAAAGCTTTAATCTTGGCCATAACCTTTGAATGGTAAGTGATAGGGCTTTGATATATAGCATGTGTATTTCTTGTGACAAGAGCTTTTCATAGATACCAAAATGTTTGACCTTGTGACCCTGAGCTTGGAATTTTACCTACTTTTGAAAATCTCAACTTTAGCCATAACTTTTGAATGCTAAGTGATAGGGCTTTCATATTTCACATATGAATTTCTTGTGGCAAGACCTTTCTATGGATACCAATTTGACCTTGTGACCTTGACTTCAAAATGTGAACTACTTTTCAGCTGTTGCCAACGGGGGCGTCAGTCGATCAGAGAGGGTCCAGTTGGTCAGGGAGTGTCCAGTTGGTCAGGGAGGATCCAGTTGGTCAGGGAGGGTCCAGTTGGTCAGGTAGGGTTCAGTCAGTCAGGGAGGGTCCAGTTGGTCAGGTAGGGTTCAGTCAGTCAGGGAGGGTCCAGTTTGTCTGGGAGGGTTTAGTCGGTAAGAGAGGGTTCAGTTGGTCAGGAAGGGTCCAGTTGTCTGGGAGGTTCTAGTTGGTCAGGGAGGGTCCAGTCGTTCAGGGAGGGTCCAGTTGGTCAGGAAGGGTTCAGTCGGGCAGGGAGGGTTCAGTCTGTCAGGGTGGGTCCAGTTGGTCAGGGAGGGTACAGCGGGTCGAGGAGGGTCCAGTCGGTAAGGGAGGGTCCAATTGGTCAATTAAGGGTTCAGATGGTCAGTGAGGATCCAGTCTACGATTTTAGAAGAATTATACGTCAGAACGGGAAAGATAAGACTATTTTAAATATTTGCAAATTCCAGGGCCCTGAGGGGTCCAGCATCTTGACCTCCATCCCCCTAGAGCTTGCGAACGATCCAGACCTGTCTACTGTTTGATCGTGTTTATTATCTTGCAAGCGTGAAAAATGTCTAACACGGGTATCGCAATAAGGCCAAAGTAATTAAACATTTTGTTTTACGTCCGCTGGCGGGTACTTTTTAGGAGAAATCCTCTTGAAACACACACATACATGCAGCATGCAAAATGATCTTTAATACCATAAATTGCCTATACCATCGTTAATATCAGGAGATAACAGCTAGTTTTCCTAAACATAAAGTCAGGATTATCCACTTCACTTGAGAAAGATATTTATCTTTTATGTTTTCAGTCTTCCTTTCAAATTTTCTTCATATTAATCTTGTGTTTGACTGTTTGTGTGTTTCCATGCCTGGTGGGAGGGTACCTTTCAGTAAAAGTTCGGGACGTAAAACAAAATATTAAATAACTATGGCCTAAGCTGATTTTACAGGCGCTATATTGATGATTCTATGTAAGAAGTATCGATAGAAATAAAGCAATTATAATAGTACATTGTGTCGTTTTATGTAATAATATTCTACATTGTATCATTACGATTAATGTACTTCTGGGGAATATTGATTTTACTTTGCCCTTTAGGGGATACATTAAGATTTTCTACACTCTTCCCCTCTCAACTTCACATTTTATGGATTTTATGCAGCGTATGACAGGACGAAATTTATGTCTGTCAAACATCGTTTGACATCGGTTTACTTGATGTGTTGTAGTGAAATATTAATTCTACTTCGGATCTTCTAAGAACTATCGATTTAATGACCATGCAGGGATCACAGTGAAATGTTGCGTGGAAGCCTTTGAATGTTACCGTATGCACGCAATTCTTCTTCGTTTCGAAGCGATTTTCAAAATAAGAAATAGAAATTTTACGCAGAGCTAGTAATACGTTTTGAGGCTACTAAATTCAAAATCGGAAATGTGAAAGTTATAAATGCAACACAGATCTTGAAGTGATATATATACACACCGTTGCCATAAAAATCTTGCAAAGTTGATGATATAGGATTTTCTTTCATAATATAGGATTATTTCTTTATCACCAACGGATCGTGCGGCTTAATATCCGAATTTGTCTATAATTTGTCAAGAGCAGAAGTTTCCTTGCGTCAGAGGATTATATTTCTAAAAATCATCGGTGGATTTACTATAATGAGAAATTGCTACATGTTGACATGGGCGAGACTATGTTTTTGCTCAAACTTTCGAATTCATATAAATTTTGTGAAATTTATCTTTGAAGAAATGCAGAGGAATTAGTCAATTTCTTTTGTTCTTTACTAAATCATCGATGGACGTACATGTACTAGTATAAGGGATTGCTACGTCCTCTTTGACATGTCTTGGATAAGTCTTTGATTTTAGCAAAATTTCGAAATCAAATTAATTTTGTTGGACACGTGGAAGAATTACAAAGAAATTATACGATTAGATTTCTTGGCTATCTCAATCCATCTGAGTCATTCTGACCAATAGAAGTGCAAATTGAATTTAAAAAATGTTGCTTGTTTTCCAAAGGAAAAATATTACCGTGACGTAAAAAATATATTGCTCGTCCAATCGAAGCGCAGAAATTTCGAAAAATTCTCATGTTTGAATTTCCAAATGACATCATGGTGAACATACTTTAAAGTTGATAAAGAAATAGATGTTTGTTTCAAGGATGGATTTACGAGAAGAAGTAGAAAATGAAAAATAACTGAGCTGAATTTTGAAGAAATAAAAGAAATTTATTTGAATTATGGAAATATACACAAGTCATTACATGGAAAATGGGATGTATCGCTTCCCGACATACATGTAGCCATGATGGCCACAAGGTGGACGGACGCTCGATTAGAATAAATGGTAGAGTATGCTTAAAAATATGTAGTAGACAGAAATCACTCGTGAATCAGTGCACGAAAAAATAGGGGGTGGATCTGGAACATTTGCCAAAAATACCAATTTTCCTCATTTTTACGCAATATTTCCTCAAAATAATAGGCTGGACTTGCCGTTCTCTCAAAATCAATGGTAGCCTGAAGATCTTATAGACGGAAATGACTTATGTATGAGTGTGTGGAATAAAAAAGAAGGGGGGGGGGGGGGGGGGTTCTGGGACTCTTTCTTTAAAATTTGTCAAAAAAAATCTGATTTTCCTCCTTTTATGTATTTTCTCAAAATAGTATTATTAAGTTTACTTTTCGTAGGTACATGTATAATTTTGAACAATACCGCAAAAAAAAAAAAAAAAAAAAGAGACGCAGAAATAGTAGGAAATTTATTTTTTAAACTCTGTCTTTCCATGCTACGAATAACAAAACGTCTTTATGTTAAAATGCACAATGCATCTTTACGGAATTTTTGCATTACACCGGAAATTTGAAATCCCAGTAAATTTTCATTTTATACCCTTTCCAAGTTTAATTAATTAGTACAAAATGGCATTTTTTCCGACAGATGACATTTTCCAAGTCAAAGTAAGTTCCGTGATGCGACGCGGCGATATGTTTACAAAAGATCGTTGTACAAACATGGTCTTATATTTCATTTATAAGTAATTTCATTAGTGCATGTTCCACGTATAAAGTGTTATTGATGACTTGACATTAAATTTGTCTTCATAATAACGTCGTATGTTCGTCTGTCTGCAAATCTAAATATTATTGATCCTGTTGATACCAAAGCGATGAAGATCGAAACACGAATATTCGAATCTTGCATGCACGTTCATGTATTTCAGATAATAACCATGTGATTCAACTGTAACACCGAATGTAACACCAAAAAGACTTAAATGTAACACCAAAATGTTTGGTTTAACATAATAATTATTTTCATATCGCTTACAAAACAAAGCATTTGTCTGTCAGTACGTCGGTGTACATATAGGCCCGATCGCGATGGTCTTAGTCTAATATCTCATAAATTTATACATTGACCAAGCTTGAATGTATATGTCAGTCTGTCATATTGAGTGTCAATGCCAATGTCACATAAAAGGTCACGATATCATATTCAAGGTCAAAAGGTGGCATTTGTGAGTGTACACTGTGTTCTTATATGTAACCATGGTTTTAAACAGTGTCGTTCGTCGTAGGTATGCAAGGATTGGAAGATCATACTTGATTTACTTGTGCTGATTGACGCTACTAGTATTAGGTACATATGTACTTAGAATTCGGAGTTGATAATTTTAAGAAGTAATAAGAAGTAATAAAACCAGCAACTCATTCTACATGAAGCACTAAATTGGAATAAAGTCCCTCTCCCCTCTTTTCCTTCCATCTTCAAGGATGACCGCACGCCCTTTTGGTCTCTAATAATGAGGAGTGGACAGGATGAAAGGGAGGGGAGGTAAGGGTGAAAGGAGGGGGGGGGGGGGGGGGGAAGGGGGCGGGAGTGGGAAGGTAAGGGGGAGGAATGGGTGGGAGGGGGTAGAAAGGTACCCCGCTGTCCGCCCCCTCCCAATGTTTAGGTCCCTCCAGTCCATACCGTTTCTCCCATTCAAGACTAGGTCCGATATCCCCTTCCCCTCCCCTTTCAATAACTAACCCGCAAACCATCAATATAATTGATCAATTATTGTAAAATTCTACCCATCATAGAGATGAGCAAAACAAATTGAATCGGTTTACGTCAAATTAACGTGCTACACGACATTGATGTGACATTGTAAATTGCCGTAGAAGGATACAACATGTACAACGTGATTTCTCCTCTACCTGGTCACGTGTGATCAATTGATATTTTAATTGCTTTATTTTCATGCGTCTTTTTACGTGACCATTAATTGACTCGTACGAGTACTGATTGAAGCCATGGGGTACAAATGTACTTAGAATACGGAGTGGGGAATAAAGTTTTTTTTAAAACATCTTTCCGTCCGTCCCTCCGTATGTCAAAACGTGTATGTACATCCGTCTGTCTGCCAATCTAGAAATGCACATACATATGTACAGTATGCCTAAAGGTAATCATCGCAACAGAGAAAAAGAGGGCATCAGATTATGCCAGTTTGATGCTGTCCGCTCCAGAGGGATGTACAAATTTAATTTGGTATGCCATTTGTATTGCCTGTTCGTTAGTCCGTCCGTTCATCTCTATCATTGCCGGTATTGTAGTGGACGAGACGGAGACTAAGCCTGCAGCCAAAAAGCCTTAATTAAAAGGTTGTTATTTGAATTTGATTGCACTCGGGCTCACCCTGTCCTTTATCGACCAGCGGACTCCCAAATAGGAGCAGATGTTATATATAAAGTAGGAGTTTACCGACTTATATAACTAAAAGGATTTTCAAAATAAAATGTCAAGGCAACAGCCAAACGTTCTAACAAAACAACACAAAAATTTGCCCTATGATTGTTAAGTTAAGGACAATAAGTCTTTAGTTTAGTCGAAGGTCAAAATCACACTTTTATGTAATAAAGACGAGTTTATATGCACACTTGTCAAGTATGTAAACGTATAAGGTCAAGGCCACACAGGCACACCCAAACCTTATTGTAAAACCTTTTGACTAGAAGATAGTCAGGACCATTTTATTGTGATGTTTGTGTCTCATTTGATGAAACTATACGTCAGGTTTAGAATAATTGAAGTAATTTCTTTCTTCTTTCATTTCAGTTATAGAACCGTCAAGTGTTACCATCGACAACAGCAACAGTACGTCATCAGATCCTGACGTCATTTTCTCAAATCGCGGCGATAAAAGCAGACTACGCGTCAGGCGTAAAAAGTCGTCTGATCTCCTCAGGTTGCCACGGTAACGTAATGGCGGGTCCTCTGGGGTCAGAGGTCAAATGTGACATCATGATCAGCTACAATCAGGCCGATCTGAAGTTCACACAAAAACTTTGTGGTAATTAAACATTTATCTGAACTTTTATTAATTGATTCCATCAGTACTCATCTGTCATTTGATGAATTTTAATGACACATATTTTTGAAATTTATCATATTCACGAAAGTCATTATTCCTTCTTTTTGATAAAACAGAGTTACTTCCCATTTTAGATGGTAACTGGCCTTATTAAATTAATACTATTGAAAGTTGGAAACCAGCATATTAAGATAAATTTTAAAGGGAAACTTTGCTTGAAATATTACGTCATAATGCATTTACGTCAGATACGGTCAAAAATGGGAAGTAAATCTGTCTTTTGAAAAGACAAAATAGATTAATGGTTTTTATCCCAGAAATACGAAATGAATATATTTAAATCAGATGAAAACTTGATAATAAATTGATAGAAATCATGAACTGTTGAATTTTCATACATGCTAATGATACTTTGTTTTTACAGAGAAGTTTGAGGAGCAGGGATGGACAGTATGGTATGCCAGACCTGAAATGGAACAAAGGCAAATGCTAAGTCAGAAAGGGGAAGCTATACTCTCATGCAAGGTAGGTATAAACTTATAATCTGTATAATGTCCATCTGTCTGAGTGTCTGTCTGTCAGTTGTTACAATGATGTTTGAGGAGCAGGGATGGAAGGTATGGTATGCTAGACCTGAAATGGAACAAAGGCAAATGCTCATTCAGAAATGGGAGGCTATATTCTTGTGCAAGGTAGATACAAATTAACATTAAATTTGTCTGGTGTCCATCTGTCTGTCTGTGTGTCCGTCTGTTGTTATAATGAAGTTTGAGGAGCAGGAATGGACAGTATTGTATGCCTGACCTGGAAAAGGAACATTTATACTAATTTTTATACGCCCGTCATTTGACGGGTCGTATTATGGTATTGCGAAGTCCGTCCGTCTGTCCGTCCATCTGTCCGTCCGCCTATGGAACGCAATAACTTGATTATGCGTCAACGGATTTTCACGAAATTCATACATTATGATTGGACTGTGGAGAAGAAGCCGCCTTTCGATTTTCAGGTTCATCCGATTTGTCGTTACAGAGTTATGGGACTTAGATTTTTAAAATACAGTGAAAATATACTAAATTATTTAAAAATCTATTTCCGGTCAAAATGTTTTGAAATTTTGTATACTTAAGGTTGAAAGGATGTTCTTTGACATATGTAACGGGTTTTTAATTTTTTGGTCGCATAACCGAGATATTTGTAATGGGAGGGGGGGGGGGGGGTATATATGCACATACATGTTAAGCTAAGGGCAAAATTTAGGCGCATGGAACGCAATAACTTGAATATGCGTCAACGGATTTACTTGATATTTCTACATTGTGATCAGACTTTGAAGAAGAAGCCGCCTTTCGATTTTCAGGTTCATCGGATTTGTCGTTACGGAGTTATGGGACTTAGATATTTTAGATACAATGTAAAAATATACTAAAATAGTTAAAAATTCTTTAAAAATCTATATTTCTGGTCAAAATGTTTTGAAATATTGTATACCTCAAGTAGAAAGGATGTTCTTTCACATAGTTAACGGGTTCTTAAATTTTTTGTCACATTATCCAGAAATCATGTGTAATGGGGGGGGGGGGGGGGGGGGGGTTATACGCACATACATGTTAAGCTAAGGGCAAAATATAGGTGCATGGAACGCAATAACTTGAATATGCATCAACAGATTTTCATGATATTTGTACATTGTGATCAGATTTTGAAGAGGAAGCTGCCTTTCGATTTTCATCAAAAATCAATTTGTCCTTATGGAGTTATGGGACTTAGATATTTTGGTGTCGTGAAAAAATCCCAACGGGCATATCTTGCTGTGTGAGGGTAGGCTTTATTCATGCTTTTGTCAGTAGTCTAGCATGTTTAGCATAATGACCATATTGGAATATCATATCACAATTATTAACTCGTTTGATTGGATGATTGTTTTTTGATTGACAGGTATTTGTGATTATTATGAGCGAGGCTACAGCCAAAGACCCACGATGTCAGGATGAGCTGGCTTTGTCATACATCTATAACTCCAACTGTATTTAGGGAGGGGTTTGTCATCATATAAATAATTTTATTGGATGATCATTTTTAGCTCTACTGGTCTCAGACCAGTCGAGCTTATGCGATCACCCTTCGTCCGGCGTCCGTCCGTCTGTCCGTCTGTCCGTCTGTCTGTCTGTCCGTCTGTCCGTAAACAATTCTTGTCCGGACAACTCCTCTGAAACTGTTAGAGATAGAAACTTAATTCTTTTTGTATTTTACTCGGTCCATGGTCTAGTTGTGCACCTGACATTCAGTTTCAGTCCTTGACTCCCAGGGTCTTAGAAAATGGGCGTGGTCATTAAATTCTATGTAATTTTGTCCGGATAGCTCTTCTTTCACTATTAATGATAGAGACATAATTCTTTTTGCAATATGATGGGTCTGTAGTCTAGTTGTGCACCTGATATTTTGTTTGAGCCAATGACCCCCAGGGTCTTGGAAAAGGGTGTGTGGCCATTTTCTTTTATATTATTCCATATAATCTTATGCTTACAGCGCTGACACTATAAATAATGGAGACTAAATTCTTTATGCAATATGATGGGTCTGTAATCTCGTTGTCCACCTCATATTTTGTTTGAGTCTCTGACCCCAAGGGTCTTAGAAAATGGGTGTGGTTGTTTTCTCTCTATTAAACTACATGTGATCTCATGATAGCTAATTTCCCAGAATTTATGGATAATAGTTAATTGATTTATTCCAAAATATTATCGGTTTGCAGTTTAGATGTCATTACAGTATTTTACTTCAGTCCCTGTTCCCTAGGATTCTGGAAAATGGGTATATGGCTATTTTCTCTTACCCTATCTACATGCATTTAGAGTACATAAGTGACAGAAACTATAAATAAACAAAGATATTGCAATTTTACAATATTATCATAGATGAGTCTGTAATTTAGTTTTTCTCATATTTTATTTGGGACCTGACCCAGGATTTTATCTTCAATTCTATAGAAACGCTAGGGGATAGTTTCGGAATTTCCTCTGATCAATCAATCAACATGAAAATCTTTTCTATAGTGTTTATACAGTGCAAGAAAGATATCAAATAGTCAAAATGCATGTATTTCTCACTTATTTTCTATTTGTTTAACATGTTTAAGGTGTAAGATTTTTGGGGAGAGTAGTGAGAATTTTTGTTGCAAGAGTAGAATGTCCGAAGTGATCACAGACTTGAGCTGTGCTTTCTGTTAAATGGGAACACCAGAATCACAAAGATTGATCATTTTATCAAATATAATAGCAATAATGCATCCTTCACATTGCCAAATGAAAGGAATATTGTGCTTGTGTAAGTTTTTTTTGAGGGGGGGGGGGAGATGGGGGAGGTAACTAGAATGTCCTAAGTGATCACAGACTTGAGCTGTGCTTTCTGTTAAATGGGAACACAAGAATCACAAAGATTGATCATTTTATCAAATAAAATAGTAATAATGCATCCTTCACATTGCCAAATGAAAGGAATATTGTGCTTGTGTAAGCTTTTTTTTTGGGGGGGGGGGGGGGGGGGGGGAGAGGGGGGAGGGAACTAGAATGTCCTAAGTGATCACAGACTTGAGCTGTGCTTTCTGTTAAATGGGAACACCAGAATCACAAAGATTGATCATTTTATCAAATAAAATAGCAATAATGCATCCTTCACATTGCCAAATGAAAGGAATATTGTGCTTGTGTAAGCTTTTTTTTTGGGGGGGGGGGGAGGGGGGAGGTAACTCTTACATCTTTCTTTCTTCTTATAAATTCCTCCACTGCTTGGAGTACCACCCCCAATGGGATGTAAAACTGTGTGGTTTGATAAAATTTTTCATAATGTTTACATTAAAGCAAGTGACACATGTTTTAATAGAAGATAATATAACAAGAGATGCCTTATTGGCATATCTACTATGTGTTAATCAAATTTAAAAAAAAATTAAAATAAAATACTAAAAAAAATCATTTGTAAAAGCCGACTCATACAAAAATATTTCAACCCAGGAAAACTTCTACCAAGATTTTCCTTTATTTCCATTTGACAATATTATCATAGATGAGTCTGAAATTTAGTTTTTCTCATATTTTATTTGGGGCCTGACCCAGGATTTTATCTTCAATTCTATAGAAACGCTAGGGGATAGTTTCGGAATTTCCTCTGATCAATCAATCAACTTCAAAATCTTTTCTATTATGTTTATACAGTGCAAGAAAGATAACAAACAATCAAAATGCATGTATTTCTTACTTATTTTTTAATTGTTTAAGGTGTAAGATTTTTAGAGAGAGGAGTGAGACTTTTTGTTGCAAGAGTAGAATGTCCTAAGTGATCACGGACTTGAGCTTTGCTTTCTGATAAATGGAAACACCAGAATCACAAAGATTGATCATTTTATCA
This sequence comes from Pinctada imbricata, assembly GCA_033119305.1. Taxonomy (NCBI): domain Eukaryota; kingdom Metazoa; phylum Mollusca; class Bivalvia; order Pterioida; family Pteriidae; genus Pinctada; species Pinctada imbricata. The sequence continues at coordinate 49,329,698 of VSWD01000013.1, read as the reverse complement.
AATGAAATAGCAATAATGCATCCTTCACATTGCCAAATGAAAGGTGCTTGTGTAAGTTATAGAAGTTGAATTTGTAACAGGAGAGGGAGAGATTTGACTGTACCGGGAATCGAACCCGAGATCTTCTGCTATCAAGGCAGACGCTCTTACCAACTGAGCTATCTGGGCACGATGCCCGTTCCTGCCTCACTCCTCTCTACCAATTTTTCAGGTTTCCATGCACTGGAAACCTCACACTAAACTCCGCTTCACCTTGAGTCATTTAGCTTGGTGCCAATTCTGTAACAGGAGAGGAAAAGATGTGACCGAACCGTGAATTGAACCCGAGACCTTCTGCTATCTGGGCAGATGCTCTTACCAACTGAGCTATCTGGGTACGATACCTGTTCCTGCCATAAATTAATGGTAATAAACTAATGTTTCAGGCCTTTTTGTCAATTGGACCTCAAGTCATTTTGTCCTTTTAAAATTTGACCAATCAAAAACATCATTTCAACCTCATGCAGATTTTGAAATATTTTTCTGAACTGGGATATATGGTAGAAATGTTTTCTATAGAGGATCAAATATTTCATACCGGTATGTAAAAATATTTTGTATTATATTTTAATAATTAGCTTCTGTCTACATTAATACCACATTCGCCCTAAAAGTTCATGTTCTTCGTTCGATATTCTATTTACATTGTTTTACATTTACTAAATAAATAGCCTAAAACCTTTTAAGGTTTTAGAACAAAATGGCCGATACTTTTAAAATTTCACTCGGTAGGCCACATGTCCTATTATGTTTAATTTCAATCTGAAACTGCCTGATTACTTGATCTAAGTATTTTCACTGGTCAGTATAAGAAAGAAGGAAATATCTCTTATAATAGAGTATCCTATGCAATACTATTTCAGCTCAAATGAGAGGTTATTTATGCCTTTAGTCTTAATTTTATAAAAGGGCATATAGTGGTAGGTCTGTCTGTTCATCTGTTTGTCTATCCATCCGACTGTCAGTATATCATTCCATTCAACTAAATTCTGATGAAAGGGTATAAGATAATAGAGCTGTCATATATTGCATGTCTATGAACCTTGAGATTTAGGCTCATCTTTTGGAGCCAAATTTTTAACCTTTGACCCCATCACTGACCTTTGACCCACATTTTTTGAAAAATAAAAACATCTGTTATTTTAGTTTTGATACATATGGTATGTTATACATGTTGTATATACACGTTTTTAGTAATTCTCTCACATTCTAGAGAAATCTAAGGCACAGTCCATTTGATATTCTTGGGGGGGGGGGAACTCCGTTTTTTTCAAAAAAAAAATTTTTGCTCTGAATTTTGATGAAAAAAATTAATTAGGAATTGTTGGATATGCATTGGCATGTGGTTGTTGGTTCTAATAAAAAAAAACTTGATACACATTTATCCCGCCTCTGGCAAATTTCTTGCAATCTGATTGGTCGAGAAGAACCAAATATTATGTTGTATGATATTTTACTAACAGAATATTATTTTGATATCCTGCTTCTACTAAGATGCTTTATGCTTTGACGTCACCAAAATGCTTTAGAATATGTTGACATAACATACACAAACCAAAAGCGATTCAGCAGGATAAATTCGTTATAGAGTGTTTTACAGGGGGGATACAGAAATATATTGGGTCGATGAAAAAAGTGGTATTAGGCAAGGTGAAGTCCAGCATTCATTCTCTTGAGTGTATATGTACAAATCAACCAGGAGAGCTTCAGTCTCATCAGAGACTTCTGGTTTGATTGACAGGTATTTGTGATTATTATGAGCGAGGCTACAGCCATGAAGGACCCGTGATGTCAGGACGAGCTGGCATTGCCATACACCTCTTACTACTGTATTTACGGTGGGGATTTGCAATCACACAACTCATTTGATTGGATGATTGTATTTTGATTGACAGGTATTTGTGATCATTATGAGCGAGGCTACAGCCAAGGACCCGCGATGTCAGGACGAGCTGGCTTTGTCGTACATCTCTAACTCCTCCATATTTCCAGTTGGCCTGAAGAAATTTCGTGATATAAGTCCCCTACTCGATGGTGGCATGTATGTACAATAAAAATTACAAGTACTTTACTTTGTAAATTAAGAGAGGAACTTATATGATTTTTATTTTAAAATGTATGCAGGATTGGTAAGATACCGTCATGTGTATATACCAGTTTTCACAGTAGTACGAGGCCCTATACGAGGCTCACAACATATCAATCAGCCCTCGGACACATGTGGTATACTTTCAGTGATGGGATGATACTAAATTTTAGAATGCTTGTACTTCATGTATGCAGAATTGTATTACAAGAGAACGATGATTTTGCTATGCAATTTACAAATTTAATGCAACTACAGAATAATGAATCGTGTGAAAATAATCTTAACATCTGCACATCAAAGTATGTTGGTTTGACCTTTTGATCCCTTAAATGATATGTTGTTCACTGATCAAAGCATACTGATCAAAGCATAAAAATTATCATTTTATAAGTTTTAATTTCATAGGGTTGGACTAGAAAATAACTTTAAAAACTTTAAAAAAATGTTTTATTCTGTATTTTCGAAAACCAGAGTTACTTCCCGTTAGGGATGGTAGCTGACGTAGAATAATTGTGAGGTCATCAAAATCTATGGAAACAGTCTTTAAATGCTGGGAAATAAAACAAAATAAAAAAAAAACGTAATAAAATCAACAATATAACCATACCATTTTCATAACATCATAATCATAGATTAACGTCATGATGACTTCTCAAAAGGGAAATAACTCTGTATTCCGCAAAGATTCAATGTGACTTTGTAATAAGATATTAAACTTGAGAAAAATTTCAGGAAACTGATGCTGGCAAAGATCAACTGGTCGTTTTTCTTCAAAGATGAACACTTTGAGAGTAACATGCCTGCCCTGTTAACGTCCATAGGGAAGGACATAAAGGTGAAAAGTAGTGAGGAACCACCAGAGGAGATGACCTCTAGCTCAGGTATTCATACTGTGAGGTATTACAGGTGTGCTTGGTGTGCCTAGGTGGCAGATTTACAGGTGTGCTAGTTGTGTCTAGATGGCAGATTTACAGGTGTGCTAGGTGTACCTATGTGACATATTTACAGGTATGCTAGGTGTGTCTAGGTGGCAGATTCACAGGTGTGCTAGATGTGCCTATGTGACAGATTTACAGGTGTGCTAGATGTGTCTAGGTGGCAGATTCACAGGTGTGCTAGGTATGTCTTGGTGGCAGATTTACAGGTGTGCTAGATGTGCCTATGTGACAGATTTACAGGTGTGCTAGATGTGCCTATGTGACAGATTTACAGGTATGCTAGGTGTGTCTAGGTGGCAGATCTACAGGTGTGCTAGGTATGTCTTGGTGGCAGATTTACAGGTGTGCTAGATGTGCCTATGTGACAGATTTACAGGTGTGCTAGATGTGCCTATGTGACAGATTTACAGGTATGCTAGGTGTGTCTAGGTGGCAGATCTACAGGTGTGCTAGGTATGTCTTGGTGGCAGATTTACAGGTGTGCTAGATGTGCCTAAGTTGCAGATTTACAGGTGTGCTAGGTGTGCCTATGTGGCAGATTTACAGGTGTGCTAGGTGTGCCTATGTGGCAGATTTACAGGTCTGCTAGGTGTGCCTATGTGACAGATTTACAGGTGTGCTAGGTGAGCCTACATGTATGTGGCAGATCTACAGGTGTGCTAGGTGTGCCTAGGTGACATATTTACAGGTGTGCTAGGTGTGGCTAGGTGTGGCTAGATGGCAGATTTACAGGTGTGCTAGGTGTGCCTAGGTGGCTGATTTACAGGTGTGCTAGGTGTGCCTAGGTGGCAGATTGACAGGTGTGCCTATGTGGCAGATTTACAGGTGTGCTAGGTGTGCCTATGTGGCAGATTTACAGGTGTTCCTTTGTGGCAGATTTACAGGTGTGCCTTTGTGGCAGATCTACAGGTGTGCTAGGTGTGCCTAGGTGGCAGATTTACAGGTGTGCTAGATGTGCCCAAGTGGCAGATTTACAGGAGTGCTAGGTGTGCCTACGGGGCAGATTTGCAAGGTGTGCCTAGGTGGCAGATTTACAGGTGTGCTAGGTGTGCCTGGATGGCAGATTTACATTTTTGTAGGTGTGCCTAGGTGGCAGATTTGCTAGGTGTGCCTAGGTGGCAAATTTACAGGTTTGCTGGGTGTGCCTAGATGGCAGATTAACAGATTTGCTAGGTGTGCCTAGGTTGCAGATTTTCAGGTGTGCCTAGATGGCAGATTTACAGATGTGCTAGGTGACAGTAGGTGACAGTAGGTGTACCTAGATGGCAGATTTACAGGTGTGCCTAGGTGGCAGATTTGCTAGGTGTGTCAAAGTGGCAGATTTACAGATGCGCTAGGTGTGCTTAGGTTGCAGATTAACAGGTGTGCTAGGTGTGCTTATGTGCCAAATTTTCAGTTGTGCTGGGTGTGCCTGATTTGACTGGATGATTGTTTTTTTGATTGACGGTTATTTGTGATTATTATGAGCGAGGCTACAGCCAAGGACCCCAGATATCAGGACAAGCTTGCATTGTCATACATCTCTAACTACTGTATTTAGGGTGGGGATTTGCAATCACACAACTCATTTGATTGGATGATCGTTTTTTGATTGACAGGTATTTGTGATTATTATGAGCGAGGCTACAGCCAAGGACCCACGATGTCAGGACGAGCTGGCTTTGTCGTACATTTCTAACTCCTCCATATTTCCAGTTGGCAGATCTACAGGTGTGCTAGGTGTGCCTAGGTGGCAGATTTACAGGTGTGCTAGATGTGCCCAAGTGGCAGATTTACATTTTTGTAGATGTGCCTAGGTGGCAGATTTGCTAGGTGTGCCTAGGTGGCAAATTTACAGGTTTGCTGGGTGTGCCTAGATGGCAGATTTACAGGTTTGCTGGGTGTGCCTAGATGGCAGATTTACAGGTTTGCTGGGTGTGCCTAGATGGCAGATTTACAGGTTTGCTGGGTGTGCCTAGATGGCAGATTAACAGGTTTGCTAGGTGTGCCTAGGTTGCAGATTTTCAGGTGTGCCTAGATGGCAGATTTACAGATGTGCTAGGTGTGCCTATAGGTGGCAGATTTGGTATGAGAAAGATAGTGGTGTGTATGTTTATGTATACATATGTATGCATTACATGTATATGGATTTTCTTACTTGCATGTATATATTAAGCTAAGTCGTATCACATAAATGTACATACATTGTAATATTAAACATTTTGTATAATTACATGTATATGAAATATTTTATATTAACAGTTGTGAAATGCTTTTCAACTCGTAAGGAACTCTTAAAGGTATGGATCTGGTAATTTTCGAACTAAAAAAGAGATAAGAAGCATTAAATTATAAATTCATGATCATTTACAGGTGTTGTCCAATTCCATGGTATGAATATTAACGTGTCTTTCACGGATGACGAAAATGACGCTAACATGACGGAGGATGAGGAATCCACCGATAGATCCGCATCAACTCCACGTGGACCTCCGCTACAAAAGAAGAAAACCTTGATCAGCTATGACTTCTGGGAAAGAAATTTTGCCGGAAAAGACGATGTCACATGGTCGGACTTTAAGAAAAAATTCGAAGCAGACTATAAGGAGAAAGTGACGAGAACATACGAGCAAGATCGAATGAAAACGTTTTGCAACTTGATATACAAGGATATTTTTAATTTGAGTAAGAGTATTACTAAGGTGCAGTATGATAAATTCTGTGGCGGAAATCCCGACGCGGATCACCATAGGTTTTATCATAGGCTGGAGGAGTACGCCATTGGTTACTACGCTATGAGGGAAGTGTTTGATATGGAGAGCTCACTACGGCTGACAACCATCCAAAAACTCGGTATAAAAAATTTTGTCCTTGATAGATTCTGATAGCATTGCATTTTTCCTCAGATAACTTTCCAATTGGGAACATAGTTACATGTTCACATACATGTAAATATGGATAGGGATATTTGATTTGTTAAATAAGGAAAATGAAATTTTATTTTACACCTCACAATTCTAGAGTATTTACATGTAAATTTTTACACCTCACACAATACATGTTTTGATTCCAGGAAGCTTCACCTTCCCTGCAGTGATAAATGGTTTGACTGGAATGTTGAAGGACGATGATCCAAACATCAGAGCCGTAGCAACAATAGCATTGGCTAAATCAGGTGAGTGAAAATCAAGGTGCTTGTACACCATTTGTACACCCCATGGGATCAAAACGTGTGATGTTGTGATTCCTTACGGAGGTTTTTGATTGCTTTCTCATCATTTAAGTGATACTTCACAAAAATTAAACTTATAAGACATTGCAGAAGGACAATGCCTAATTAATTAGTCCATATTGTCTATACATGACTTTGTATATGTATATCTGAAAAGTCAAGAGTTCTGCTAGGTCAAGAACGTTTCTGTCGTTGACAAAATATTGAAGTGTTTGCAAAAACTATTAAGGCCAAAAGAAAAAATACCTTTGTTTCCCATCACCCGACCGACCCTATTCAAACCCGCCGACCCTAACGTTTTTTTCCCGATTTTTAGTTGCATTTAGGTATTTCTTCGCCAATATTTACGATCATCGCGCTTTACGAAATGTGTGCCAGAAATTTTAAATTTACCTATTTTGACGAAATCTTCTGCTTTTTAACATTATCTATCACCTACCGTTTTATATTATTCTATAATTATACGCTCTTAGAAATTGTAAAAATAATCTATAATTCTCTCTCGAAACGTTACTTATTGTACGGCCCTTTCGGACAGGTTTTGTTTTGTTTTTTCAAAAAAAGGCGTACTGATTTTTAGCTCTACTGGTCAAAGACCAGTCGAGCTTATGCGATCGCCCTTCGTCCGTCGTCCGTCTGTCTGTCCGTCCGTCTGTCCGTCTGTCCGGCGTCCGTAAACAATTCTTGTGGACACGACTCCTCTGAAACTATAAATCATAGAAATGTAATTCTTTTTGCATTGTGATTGGTCTGTGGCCTAGTTGTTTTGATTATATTTTGATTGAGCCCTTGACCCCCAGTGTCTTAGAAAAAGGGTGTGGTCATTTCCTCCTTAAAGGGGTCTTTTGTATGCAACTCCTCTGAAACAGTAAATGATAGAAATGTAATTGTTTCCTTCATAATGGTTGGTCTATAGTCTAGATATGCACCTTATATTTTATTTGAGCCCTTGACCTCAAGGGACTCAGAAAAAGGGTGTGGTCTTTTTGTCGGGCAGTTTGAAGATCTGTACATTTTCAATTATCTTCAGAAAATTCAATAGATTGAAAGTTAAAACCATGGCTATTTTAGTACATTCCATTTTTATGAAGCTCATCTATCTTTATAGTATCACAATTGGGTGCCTTTATTTATTTTTACTTGTTTTTTCCTTCCTTTCTTTTCTGTTATAATTCATGCACCGATACTAGCCTTTACCAAGCTATATTGGCTCAAATACTTTTATCTGTATTTGGAAATGTATAAAGACAGTAAGACTCCATGCTTTTCTTTCAATTTAACTCATATTTCAAGTTTTTTTTACATGAGATAACTGCTTTCTGATAGGTGTGACAAAGTTTTTAAGAAATGATTTTGGTATGAATTAGTTTCGAGGTCGAATTGTCTTGTGCAGTATAAACAATGGCAGCCACTGCTCTCTCAGTTCACCTCAATTTTCCCTCTGGTAAATAAAACAGAAGGCATTTCTCTTCAAATACTTCTTGTAAGTTATATTTATGCTGTTCATTACTTTTAAAAGTGCTACAAGTTTAATTCTTCCTAATTTTTCAGAAATTACCTTGACCATTTTTTTTATCTAAGTGACTAATGACAGCTCTGAGTTTTAAGTTCAGTGCAGCAGTGTGGCAATTGAATTATGTACATATAATTCTGTGCAATACATGATAATTTTTAATCTATGAAAGCAGCTTGTAGTTTGTAAGAGCAGGAAAGGAAAGGGGAGGTTTATATTGTGTCAAAAGAGGGCTGATTTCTCTTGGGGCAGTCATGGGCCGAGTCGGGATACAAACATTCGACGTATCTTTAAATCTGTGGCTCAAGGTACAAACAAGTTTCTGATTGTTCTGTAACGGTCATGTGACTGGGGTCATGTGTTCATTATAGAGAAATAAGTTGTTTTTTGTAATCATAATAGTTTCTATATGCGTGCATGAACTCAGTAATTCAGCAACTGGCTGACTGGGACTAAAGCCTGTTATGATTTCAAATACAATGCAACAGGGATAAAAATGGGGATCACTCATGTCAGGTACCTGTACCGACAGCCCGACGCTCGAGCAAAAGTTCAGCTACAGTTGTTGTCCAACATTCAAACAGATTAACACCTTTGCTTTTTTTACTTAATGAACACAGCTAACTTGGATGCTTGACAAAAGTTGGGGCAGTTAGGCCATATAAAAAAAAAATCCTGGTTCTCAGACACCGCCGCGCGCTCAAAATTCCTCCCGACGAGACGTTTTTATCGTAGGAAGGGAAAAAAATAGCCGCCGCCCGCCAGATTTCTCATGCTGATAAATATAATTTTCTATTAATTTTCTGAACAGATAATTCGTCAATAGATCAATTTTGTAAGTATATTTGACTTTAATTCACGCTACCAGTCCGTGCGTAAGTAAACAATCGCGTTACAATAACATTTGTCCAAGTATTTACGGTACCTGGTCATCTAAGGTCAGATCGTACAAGCGCATGTATGTTAAATACCTGTATATGTGTAAACACCTGTCTACCCCGAGGGGTGTTGAACGGAGACAAATAGCCTTCACCGGTAGCGTTGCGGTCAAGCATGAAATTAGAGCAGTTGCATTTAGTTTACTTCACCACTACTTTTACCTCACCTCTACGCTTCAGTGGTCACTGCGGTTAGGGGTTACATAATCTTGGTCTCGAGTATTGACGACTACAGTTAACTTTTAAAGCTGACCTACCCTGACGTTTTGCGGGTACATTTCATATCTTAGACATAAAACTTACGGGTACATTTTATGTAAATTTCCCCTTTTCGGACGAAGAAACATTAAGCATTGTAATTTTTGCTACATAAATAAATGATCTTTCCGTCTGCATGTCCGTCCGTCTGATGATTATACTTTCACATTTAAATGGTAAAAAAGTGACGGGTCAGCTTTAAAAGGTAACTGTAGTTGGATCGCCTCAGGACAGGTGTGTATTGAACAATGTAAAGCCATGGCGGTGAAATATTCTGTTTAACGTGTGCGGACTGGTACCTTTCGAGACAAAATACCAGATAAAAAGCATACACTCACAATTAATTCGAGATTGCGAAAAGTATCCTGTCATACTGAAAAAAAAAAGTTCCACTACGGCTTTATTACTCGAAATGAAAAAGGGCTCAAATTGATCTATTTAAACCAAGACTTAGCTATAATAGCTCACATTCCCGTCTCCCCTGACTTGTACAGTGGATATGTGCCTTAAATAAAATTTCAGAATAATACATGTCATTGACAACAATACAGAAATTGATGTTTGTGTGTTTTCGCCTAACTGGAGGAAGTCTTTTTTTTAAAACACCAGGATGGAAAACGAATTTTAAATATCACGGCCTAATCCCTAACCACAGTGACCACTGAAGCGTAGAGGTGAGGTAAAAGTAGAAGTAAAGTAAGAAGTAAACTAAATGCAACTGCTCTATTGATCTGTCACTTTTGACAGGTGAAGGGGGAAGTAAAATCTTCTCGAATAGGTTTATTCTAACGGTAAATTTCAATGGTCAGTTCAGTTAATTGATACGTAATACGGCTGTCAATCCTAAATCTTTCAATCGTACTATGGATTATTTTGTAATCGGTATCTAATTCAAGTCATTACAATAAAAATTACCGAGCGGGCCGTTTCTTTGATATTTCTAATTTGGGAGAAAACATCGGCGAAATTTCGATTTTTTTAATGCGTATTATTTACTAGATTAGAATTTTTTCCACGATTTTCAGCGCAATTTTTTGCCTGCGTGATATCTACTCTTGCGGACTTTTTTTCGGACCATTACGGTACTGTACTTTGTTATTGTACACAAGATGCAAAATGGCGACCGGGGGGGGGGGACGAGTGATTGTCAGCTTGAAGGTGAATTTTAAAATTGCAGACTGGGCTGAAGCATTCTTGGCACTGTAAAAATGAGAAGAGTTGAGTATGGTGAACATTTACAACAAATATAGTCACTATAGATCACAGTCTGTATAATATCTGAATAAAAAATTGTGCTTAAGTAGTTTTCGGAAAATAAAAACAAAAAATAAAAACCCTACCTACCTACCCATATTTTTTAGATCAATTATCTGAGAACCAGAAAATTTTTTTTGCATGGCCTTAAATATCTGTGTTACCTCTGTCTGATTTTTCCTGAGGAGACTATATTTCAATATTTGTCATTAGTTTTAGTCACATTTTGCAAACATGTAATTGGACCAGTTAAAGTCTTTACTAATATGGTAGTTGAAAATGGATCTAATAGGCCTCGACGTCATTACAAACAGAAAAAGATGAAAATTTAACTCTTTTGTGTTGCGAAGACATTGGTTTTAACAGCTTTTGATTTGAAAAATGCATAGAAATGCAATATGATTACCAAATCACTGAAAAAAATGCATACATGTATGTACTGTTACATGTACTGTTGCTACTATGGAATCTGGCAACAAGACAATAATCTTATTTAACCTTCCACCTCAATGACACATACATATATTATTCAAAAGGTTATTTACAGCATGTGCATCCACATAATTTTAAGGTCTCGGGTTTTTTTTTTTACATGGTTTTGATTGATTACTTTGAAAAGTAAGATTTTTATCTCTACTCATATGCATATTGGTGAAGATAACAAAAACAAACAGTAGAGCTTCAGTCTCGTCAGAGACTTCTGGTTATAAAAACGCATTACTAGGGTTTTGATGATTTGGTAGTAATCATTAATTTACCAAGTATAGCCTAAGTAAATATTTGAGGTCATGCACGTGCCGGTCGTCTCATTTCACGCAAACGTCTTTTGTAAAACATGTAACGATGTTTCCTACGGTTTATAAAATTACGTATAAGCTGAAAAATCGAAGATTCAAATAAAAGATCATCAATATGCTTGGTGAGAACAAATTCGCAAATAGTGCAGAAATTTTATATTTGTGCGCGGCTGCGCGCTTGTCGATGATTTAAAAATCCCATCTTGTTCACATTTATATTGTAAAACAACGTTTTTGTATTCGAATAACGCTAAGATGAAGAAAAAAAAGGCATACAGGATAAGTTTTAGCAAATCAGTCCTTAGACAGCGGATGGTTTGATATTTTATTCATAGAATATTTTTTGTACAGCATCAACGAGATAAACTTACAATATCTTTGTTTGAGCAGATCTAACCGTATTATGCTTCTATGCCTTGACGAGGATCAAACGTCTCACTCTGACAAACCAAAGCCCTGATAGTTAAGTATTTCAAGCCAACTTCCTCAATAATTTAACCCCCCCCCCCCTCCCCCCACCCCTGCAACGTATTAGTGACTAAATGAGCGTCATTCCCGTCCTTCCGTCACACTTTTCCACATGATAACTCGTCTCAAAGTCAAGATCCAAACTGATTACTTGCTTCTGACGTTATGTTTGCGGCCAGTAAATGCTGTTTTTTTCTGCACGTAAAGCGGATGTTTGCACCGTGAAATCAGCACTTACTGGTTGCAAACATAACGTCAGAAGCAAGTTACTCCCATTCTGATGCTATTTCTATTTTCGAAAATTCAGGACAAAATGGTGACATTTACTTTTAACGGCGAGTATGTTCTTGTTTTATGGCCGTACACAATGAAATTTGGCGTTATTGTGACGTTGCATTTCAATATAGGGATTAATATGGAAGTAGGCCTATTGATTTTCGGGTAATGTCAAAGGTCTACGTCCTTGGTGTAGGAAATATTTATTTGAAATATTGGTATCCAAGTGATAACTTAAGAACCTTTCCATCTAGCCAAACCAAATTTGTGGGGATCTGCTAGTCAGAAATACCCGGCCAAAGCAAGCCTTTGATGACTATTCGGGTGGTATGTGGCTTGGTTGGGTTGGCAGGCCAGCTTCCATTCTCCAACATAATCGTCAAAGGCTGGATTTGGTATTAAGGTATCTCGGACTAGAAATACGTTTTTTATCAGGAGGAGAAGCCTTTTGATTTGGTGTAATTAGGTCAAAGGTCATGGTCATTGTTAGGAAAAAAACAATGAGCTCTAGATAGATAATAAAAATCCAGATTCAAGGTCACTATGCTTGGGAGGCCAGTTTTAAGAAGAGTAATATCATTTAAAAACATTTACTATTTCCCAAAGATTGCAGGCACAAAATGGCCTCCTTTCTCTCTTTTCTAAATCGTTGAACATTTCTGAATCCGAGTGTCAAACAGACTACACATATTTGAAGGTCATGATTCCAATTTAACCCCTTAAGATCTCGTTTGAAATATAATTATAAACATGGCTACAAGAATAAATAATAAAAAAAAAAATCAAAAAAAAAAAAATTCCGACCGACCTACCCTATTTTTTTTCAGCATGGTATGGGAAACACACATATTTTTCTTCTTGGCCTAACTTTTCATATACCCAGACAATATGGATTGATCAATTTGGCATTGCCCTACTGCAACAGCTCATCAGTTTTGCAAAGTTTGACTTAAAATACATAAAAAAGACCAAAAAGCTGTCTAAGGAATCACAACAACATACGTTTTTATCCCACACAGTTTGGTAGCTTAACTGTAAATGTGGTTATTATCGCGGGGGAAAATTTCGCAGTATAATTAGCATCAAGACTTTTCGCGTGGGGGAAATATTCGCGATAAAAATGGGTTTCCCATTGTAAGAATGCAACGGGGATATTTTCGCATGGGGCAAATTTACGCAAAAATCCCTCTATTCAAGAAAAACGCGAAAATTACCCCCACGCGAAAATTTCCACGTTAACAGTAATGCAGAATCAAGTTTCAGATCGTTCTAGTAAACAGATCATCAAAGAGATGGAGCATCTGCAACAATTGACGCTTTTATGCCCCTGAAGTAGTGCTGTGCGATAAAACTGGTTTACCGGTATATTTCAATATTATTTTCCAAAATACAGGTTGAAGTTTGCTGATAACGAATGATTAAAAAAACTTTTTTTCAGACATGTCAGTCATTTTAACTGAAAATTTGATTAAACAGCAATATTGCTCTTTGCACTCACTCATTGCAGTGAGGAGGTTATATAAGTGAGTGCGGTAGCACAAAACTCATCTCGCATGTGACGACATTACAGAAATATTTTTGTCAGTTCTTGCTCAGACATAAAGCAAAATTTTGTCGTTGAATTTTATTTTATTCAATTTCAAATTGGTAAAATATCAAATCCTAAAGATTGCAATAAATCGTGATTCAAATTTGGCATATTGCAATATAATTGCAATAAGGTTTTCAGCCGCGATTCCCAGCACTACCCTATGGTAGGCTATTTTTATATTTATACCACAGTAGATTTGCACACATTTTATGCACACAAAAACCCAATTAACATCACAATATTTGACATTTTTCCCTATTGTATTGTCGTAAACCCACAGCCTATTGCCCTACGATTATAGGCCGTGGGCGCAATTGTAAGGGAATTCTCGTTTTAATGCGTCATACGGTTATATACAGTAACCAATGAAATAGTCGTTTTGAATAGTATCAGCTCTTTTGTGTCGGAGGAATTTTGTAACACTCATTCTGATTGGCTTAAATTCCCTGCTAGAATTCGAGGGTTTCCCAATAGACTGTCCCATGGTATCTTACGAAGTAGAACGGAGAAGATGCGGTGGGTTTCCGATGATGTCCTTATTGTGACATCATAACAGATCTGTGACTTCACAGTGAAAAATACCATCAAAAATTGTGATATAGGGTCTTTGTGTGTATATATTGCAAGTCTAGCAGTATTTTGAAAATGGTCTATTGGAGATTACAGAGTCAAATATTGCTTGACCTGTCAGTTTATCTCTTTGCTTTTGGAATATTTTAACCTTGGTAAAATTTTTAAATGGTATGAAATCAGATATGTTGTGTAATATATTTCACAGGTCTTGTATTGATACCCCTGAGATATTGACCTTGTGACCTTGAACTTGGACTTTGACCAGGTTTTGCTTTCAATATGTAAACTATGAAAAGTTGATATTGCTTTCATTTTCAGGTCGTGCCCAGAAGTCCACTGTCGACAGAATTATAGGCATGTTGGAAGACGAAGATCGACTCGTAAGGGAAAGTGCCTGCTTGGCCTTAGGCTCTCTGAAGGCAGGAGGCAAAAGTGAAGAGGCTGTAGCAAACAGATGGTAAGTGAAGTTGTAAAGGCATGTATAGAGTTAAGTAAATACTTTCATTGTTTATATACATGCACAAAGATCAATACTTTTTCTTGTTGCCTGTTGAAAAGGATCTTATTGGCGAGGTTAAAGGTCATGGTCATAGTTCTTGACTAGTCTTGAATTGTTTATATTGTGCCAATTGTGACTTCTTTTTTGGTTTTTTTTTTTGTGAGGAGGACTCTCTATATCTAACTTTTTCAAAATTGTAAAAGTGTAATTACCTCATATTAGGCTCTCTAAGGACAGGAAACAAAGGACTAGGTGCGCTATCCCCTCATATCGGCCCTATAATTTTGACGAAAAATGCTTTTGATATACGAATTATGAATTATCACTTTTTGCAATGTTCAATGTTTGAGAAAATATGACGTCATAATTTTGAGCCCTCGTAACGTCTCGTGCGTGATGTATGACCTCATGTTCTGACGTCATTTGCCCTGAATGACCCAAAACAAAGGGAAATCATCTTTTTTTACACACAAATCTTCAAAATTCATCTATTATCCAAGCCTCGCCCACAGAATTTATTATAGAAATTATAAGGCTGATCAGAAATTCATCGACTCGTACAAAAATATTCACGGGCAAGGCCTGGAGCACTACTTGATTTTATAAATTTCTATCGAAATTTAGCTCATTTATTGATATTTTCAATGATTTCAATGTTTTTAGACGTTTTGAGCGACGCATTATTCAGTATTGGACTGCGAAATCAAAACAGGCTTTCCTGATTTGGATTCGCCATACATTTGCCCTTTTATAAACTACTGTAACAATATTATGGATATATGATCAAATTTGAAAATAGGGCCAAAGTAGCAGGTTACCGCACCCACTCCTTTGAAAAGCCTTCAAGAGGCAAACAGGTTGTGATAGGTCAAAAATCAGGTTAGAAGGCAAGATGCAGAAGAAACTCTCAATTGTGTGATTCTTCATACATGTACATATACATATACGTCACAAAGGATCAACAAGACAAAGATGCATATACATGTAGGTTATATATGCCTCTGTGGTTATCCAGGTCTAAGGTCAAGCTCTTGAATTTACTTGAAAGAGAAAAAATCTTGCATTCTTGTTGCCAGTTGAAAAGGACCTTATTGTCAAGGTTAAAGGTCAAGGTCATAGGTCTGGACTAGTCTTGAATTGTTTATATTGTGCCAATTTATTACTTCTTTTTTGTTTTTTTATGAGGATGGCTTTCTACATGTAACTTTCAGTTTATACTGAAAGTCTTTTCCTGCTTACTGTTCTAGACTTTTTTAAAGCTAAAAGAATGACATTTATTGATTTGAAGGGGAAAGATTTTTTCTACATTGTCTTGATTAAATTCATTAGAAATCTGGTATCTGGGTAATACTATTAGCTTTTTAGGTTAATTGAACTTTCCTCAAAAATTCAATTACCTTAAACTTGTTAACTGATGAGTGTGTCAACTATTCCCAGCTGTCTAATATAATTGCCATTTCTTAGAAAATGTTTGACCAATTTGAAAGAAGCTTTCACAAAAAATGTGGCAATCTTTCTTTTTTTTTATTTTTCATTTTGTTGGCAATTAGTTAATGGAGTTATCACATGACTGTATTACTTTACTCAGCGGAAAAAAAATATCATCTAACAGTTGCATGCAGTTTACAAATTATTATAACAATAAAGACTAGCGTAAAATCATTCATTAGTGCATCAGATTTTGCCTGACTGACAACAATTTAATTCCTCCTCTTGGAAGATAATTATACAATTTGCACTTGCTGATGGTTCATGGATATTTTCTGATAATAAATTCAACTTACTGTAAAGTTATATAATTTGTAAAATTTCTTTCTTTTTTTCAATCTAGGCGAAACGATCCAATCAAATCAGTCAGAGAGGCAGCGGAAATTTCCCTGCGGAGAATGGGCGGCGACTTGGCACAGAGATGTATTTATGTCACAGACGTTCTTTCCTCGGAAATGCAAGCACTGAAAACTCCAATGTCTTAAATGTCTGGAATCGGAAATTCACAGAAAAGTGCTTTCACGTCTTCTGCAATCATGATTTAATATGGTTGTTTTGTTTAAAGGACATAATAATTAATTGTACATTGTACTTCTATGCATGCATTTACCGTTACATACATTACATACTGCACATGTCCTTATTTTAGCACAACCAAATTTAAGCAATGAAGTAGTGTCCTCCGTAGGAAAGTTTATTATAATTGATAACAATGAACACTCTATATTCACAAATTTTCAGCCACTTGACCTTTATCAAGTGGAAAAGCACGAAATAATTCATACAAAATGTTGTATTTGTGCTTTTCCACTCGATAAAGGCCGAGTGGCAGAAAATTTGTGGATATAGAGTGTTCATTGTTATTTATCAAATTTAAGCAGACTAGGGCAAATTCAGGGAAATGGAAATGATAAGTGTCTTCATGAATTAGCCAATTACTAATTCTCTATCATAGTATGTTGCAGATAAAATATTTAGCTTAAATAGTCTTGAATTAGCTCATTTTTAACAGCACT
Organism: Pinctada imbricata; assembly: GCA_033119305.1. Taxonomy (NCBI): domain Eukaryota; kingdom Metazoa; phylum Mollusca; class Bivalvia; order Pterioida; family Pteriidae; genus Pinctada; species Pinctada imbricata. Next base: position 49,312,750 of record VSWD01000013.1, on the reverse strand, counting down.
ATCTCCCCTAAAATACACAGCCATCCGTAAATTAATATACACTATTTCTCTTCATGTTGTTGTTAGAAAATGATTATTTTCTAATCCATCGCTGTATGATTTTGAAGATGAACCTTATAGAAATCATTTGCAACAAATTTGACCCAATTATTTACATATTTTTCAATTTTCATTATTTTTCATGTAAAAATGACAACTTTTGAAAAAAAAATTATGGCATTGAAAAGAGTTTCTAGTATAATATGCATTTTTGTATAATCACAATTCATAATTTTGAATTGTTTGAAGCCAATTATAGTTACTGTAGATAGTTAAAGTTCAGAATGGAAAAAATTGGATAAACTAATCAAGAATTTAGAGTGATTTCCTTGTTTATATAGTTACCGTATTTATGTATGGCAGTGTATGAGTTCTGCTAAATTAACTACACAATCATACAGTACATGACTGTATATGCATTCAACATACATGTACATGCACATTCAATTTACATGTAACATGCATGTGCATGCAATTTACATTTACATGTAACATACATGTGCATGCAATTTACATGTAACATACATGCTCATGCAATTTACATGTAATATACATGTGCATGCAATTTGCATTTGCATACATGTGCATGCAATTTACATGTTACATACATGTGCATGCATTTTACATGTAACATACACGGACATGCAATTTACATGTAACATGCATGTGCACATGTGCATGCAATTTACATGCAACATACATTTACATGCAATTTACATGTAACATACATGTGCATGCAATTTACATGTAACATACATGCGCATGCAATTTACATAATAACATACATGTGCATGCAATTTACATTTACATGAAACATATATGTGCATGCAATTTACATGTAACATACATGTGCATGCAATTTACATGTAACATACATGTGCATCCATTTTACATGAACAAACATGTGCATGCAATTTACATGTAATATACATGTGCATGCCATTTACATGTAACAAACATGTGCATGCCATTTACATGTAACAAACATGTGCATGCCATTTACATGTCACATACATGAGCATGCCATTTACATGTCACATACATGAGCATGTTTAACAATGTTTTGCATTTCTGTCCAGCAATCATCATGACCCACAATCAAATACTGATATATGTTTTTTTTTTTTTTTGTTTATTTCCTTTTTTCTGACTTGTTAAAATCAGTTTCACAGGTTGTAATAATTGACTCTTCCAAAAACAGGGAAAAATTTTAGAAATTCCATGACGTCACAATGCAATTTCGATGTTTGACCGAGGTTCGAAGCTTGTTTGTCCGAGGTAAAAGCATTGTGACATCAGGAAAACGAAATTTTGCATTTTTTTCCCGCAATAAGAAGGGTCAATTGTTCATTACTTTGTACATGTATCCTCTTGCCACATGTAATAATATTGTTTTATGAAACTTTTGTTTTTGATTGGTTTATGAATATGACTAGAGACAAGTTTCAACTTTTCCTTGGTTTATTATGTATCAATATCATATTACTATTTTTGAATTCTCTAATGCTCATGAAAAAGGATTTTGTATAGACTTGCATAATTCAGGAAACTGTAAATGTAGAAATTTTTCCATCGTGGTAATTTTCACAATTGTATTTATTTAAGAAATGACTGTCTTACTTTTGGTGTTCATGGGTGTATAATTCTGGTTGGACACGTGCAAATTTTCGGAGAATCGCGACAGAATGTAAGACAGTCATTACTTATATTTACATTAATTTTATTCTCATTATCGGTCATTTTTATATACATGAACATGGCACATTTTGCCTGTAACAGCGTCAAATGTATCTTAACTTTGGTAAATTCTCCCTACAGCAAAACTTGAACGTGACGTCACAATAGCAACCAAAGTTATTGGAATATAATTCTAGTTGCCTAATGGGCGTTCAACATGGGGAATCTACTAGTAATGTAAATATTTATTATTGCAAAAATAATACCTACCTGAAAATTACAACACAATATAAAAGATCAGTACAGGGTTTACTCTTGATTTCGCTAAAATTACCCCCGTTGCATTATGGTCATTTTTCGAACAAAATTTCCCAAGCAAAAATTAAGCTACGATTACAGTATTTATTAAGATTTTTCAAACTTAATCAAAAATGAGGTTTTTGTCATCAAAATGTATATTACACATGAATTGCCAATTCAATCGTCAAGTTCTGTTTTTTCCTATACATACATTAAAATTGTACATGACTGTCCACTTATTTGAGATTAAATTTTTACCTCTTTTTCTACATTTTAGATCTTCAAATTGATTTTTTTCCCGTCCAACTTTCAGAGTATTGAATTTAACATATTTTTCTGTTTACGGAGAGTTGTGATTAATATGCATTTAATTTTAGCTTCAGAATCTCTACAAACTTAGATTTTGCTTGACATTGTGTTTATTTCTATCCTGCTGTTAGATTATCTAATTTCATAGGATTACAGAATATGCAGGGGTTTTTATTTTGTTAGGTGCTTAATTAAATTTTCAGTTATTTTCATGCATGAAGTTGAAGATTGGAAGTTGGAAGATTGAATTTTAAAGTAAATGACGTCTAAGAATTTTTGCAAAAGGCTTAGTGGCGAATCCAGCACCCCTTTTGCCGAGGGGTCAAGGAGCGAATTTTGCCAATTTTTACTTAAAATGCGCCAAAATATACCTGTTTTTGGATGTTTTTTTTGGGGGGGATGGGGGGCAGAAGTTGGCGTTAACTGTTGTATATTAATTTACTTGCAATTCTGATTTATGAAATATTGTTGTTGAATTAATAGATTTATTTTTGTTTTAATGTTTAACATTATTATATTATCAGCTATAGTTTCTAATTACCTTTATCATGTTTATTTTCTATTCATCTGTTACTTTGTTGGGATGTTTGTTAAAACTCAATCTGATGAAATCTCTGTACTTATTGTGTGTTTAAATGGTATCAAAATACAATCTACATAATCAAGATTGATTTTTAGCTCTACTGGTCTCAGACCAGTCGAGCTTATGCGATCACCCTTTGTCCGGCGTCCGTCCGTCTGTCCGTCTGTCCGTCTGTACGTCTGTCCGTCTGTCCGTCTGTCTGTCTGTCCATCTGTCCGTAAACAATTCTTGTCCGGACAACTCCTCTGAAACTGTAAGAGATAGAAAGTTAATTCTTTTTGCATTTTACTTGGACCATGGTCTAGTTGTGCACCTGACATTTAGTTTCACTCCCTGACCCCCAGGGTCTTAGAAAATGGGCGTGGTCATTAAATTCTATGTAATCTTGTCCGGACAACTCCTCTGAAACTGTTAGAGATAGAAAGTTAATTCTTTTTGCATTTTACTTGGTCCATGGTCTAGTTGTGCACCTGACATTTAGTTTCAGTCCCTGACCCCCAGGGTCTTATGAAATGGGTGTGGTCATTAAATTCTATGTAATCTTGTCCGGACAACTCCTCTGACACTATAAATGATGGAGACTTAAGTTTTTTTGCAATATGATGGGTCTGTGGTCTTGTTGTGCACCTGCTATTTTGTTTGAGCCCCCTGACCCCCAGGGTCTTAGAAATGGGTGTGGTCATTTTCTCCTATATAACTCTATGTAATCTTGTGCTCGCAACTCCTCTGACACTATAAATGATGGAGACTTAATTCTTTTTGCAATATGATGGGTCTGTAGTCTAGTTGTGCACCTTATATTTTTTTTTTGAGCCCTTGACCCCCAGGGTCTTAGAAATGGGTGTGGTCATTTTCTATTATATAACTCTATGTAACCTTGTGTTCGCAACTCCTCCGACTCTATAAATGATGGAGACTTAAATCTTTTTGCAATATAATGGGTCTGTGGTCTTGTTGTGCACCTGATATTTTGTTTGAGCCCCCTGACCCCCAGGGTCTTAGAAATGGGTGTGGTCATTTTCTCCTATATAACTCTATGTAATCTTGTGCTCGCAACTCCTCTGACACTATAAATGATGGAGACTTAATTCTTTTTGCAATATGATGGGTCTGTAGTCTAGTTGTGCACCTGATATTTTTTTTGAGCCCCTGACCCCCAGGGTCTTAGAAATGGGTGTGGTCATTTTCTATTATATAACTCTATGTAACCTTGTGTTCGCAACTCCTCCGACTCTATAAATGATGGAGACTTAATTCTTTTTGCAATATGATGGGTCTGTAGTCTAGTTGTGCACCTGATATTTTTTTTGAGCCCCTGACCCCCAGGGTCTTAGAAATGGGTGTGGTCATTTTCTATTATATAACTCTATGTAACCTTGTGTTCGCAACTCCTCCGACTCTATAAATGATGGAGACTTAAATCTTTTTGCAATATAATGGGTCTGTGGTCTTGTTGTGCACCTGATATTTTGTTTGAGCCCCCTGACCCCCAGGGTCTTAGAAATGGGTGTGGTCATTTTCTCCTATATAACTCTATGTAATCTTGTGCTCGCAACTCCTCTGACACTATAAATGATGGAGACTTAATTCTTTTTGCAATATGATGGGTCTGTAGTCTAGTTGTGCACCTGACATTTTGTTTGAGCCCCTGACCCCCAGGGTCTTAGAAATGGGTGTGGTCATTTTCTCCTTTATAACTCTATGTAACCTTGTGTTCGCAACTCCTCTGACACTATAAATGATGGAGACTTAAATCATTTTGCAATATGATGGGTCTGTGGTCTTGTTGTGCACCTGATATTTTGTTTGAGCCCCCTGACCCCCAGGGTCTTAGAAATGGGTGTGGTCATTTTCTCCTATAAAACTCTATGTAACCTTGTGTTCGCAACTCCTCTGACTCTATAAATGATGGAGACTTAATTCTTTTTGCAATATGATGGGTCTGTAGTCTAGTTGTGCACCTGATATTTTGTTTGAGCCCCTGACCCCCAGGGTCTTAGAAATGGGTGTGGTCATTTTCTCCTATATAACTCTATGTAACCTTGTGTCCAAAACTCCTCTGACACTATAAATGATGGAGACTTAAATCATTTTGCAATATGATGGGTCTGTGGTCTTGTTGTGCACCTGATATTTTGTTTGAGCCCCCTGACCCCCAGGGTCTTAGAAATGGGTGTGGTCATTTTCTCCTATATAACTCTATGTAATCTTGTGTTCGCAACTCCTCTGACTTTATAAATGATGGAGACTTAATTCTTTTTGCAATATGATGGGTCTGTAGTCTCATTGTGCACCTGATATTTTGTTTGAGCCCCTGACCCCCAGGGTCTTAGAAATGGGTGTGGTCATTTTCTCCTATACAACTCTATGTAATCTTGTGCTCGCAACTCCTCTGACAATATAAATGATGAAGACTTAATTCTTTTTGCAGTATGATGGGTCTGTGATCTTGATGTGCACCTGATATTTTGTTTGAGCCCCTGACCCCCAGGGTCTTAGAAATGGGTGTGGTCATTTTCTCCTATACAACTCTATGTAATCTTCACAGTGCTCGCAACTCCTCTGACATTATAAATGATGGAGACTTAATTCTTTCTGCAATGTGATGGGTCTGTGGTCTGGTTGTGCTGATATTTTGTTTGAGCCCCTGACCCCCAGGGTCATAGAAATGGCAGTGGTCATTTTCTCCTGTATAACTCTATGTAATCTTTTGCTCACAACTCCTCTGACAAAATTCTTATTGCAATATTATGGGTCTCTGGTCTAGTTGTGCACCTGTTTTTATGTTTTAGCCCCTGACCCTTAGGGTCTCAGAAATGGGTGTGGTCATTTTTCCTATATAAGTAAATGTAATCTTGTACTTGCAACTCCTCTGACACTATAAATGATGTAGAATTAATTCTTTTTGCAATGATTGGTCTGTGGCATAGATGTGCACCTGATATTTTGTTTTAGCCTTATACCCCTAGGGTCTTTGAAAATGGGTGCGGTAATTTTTCCTATATAGTTGTGCTCTCTTCTCGTTTAAAGCTATTTATGATGGGGAGTTAATTCTTTATCCAAGTCTTGATGTGTCATTGGTAGTTCATTTGAGCTAGCAGTCCTTGGCCCCTAGGATCTTGGAAAATGGGTGTGACATTCTTTTTAGAAATACTTTATCTCGGATATTATAAATTATATGAGTGCTATTATAGTTGCAGTATAATGGATATGTAGTTTTGTCATGCTACTTATAATTTGTTAGAGCGCCTGCTCCCTATGGTCTTGGTTAAAAAAAAAAAAAAGAAAGGAAATTGATGTTTTAGAAAAAACAACCAGGAGAGCTACAGTCTCGTCAGAGACTTCTGGTATAAAATCATATCCATGATGTCATTGAGATAGATATAAACAATGATATTTAGTGGATCTATTAAAAGCAGAATTCCTGAAAAGCATTTGCATTATCGGAGTTGCCCATAAAAAATTGTTCGGTCACTTCTAATTATATCTATCATTTGGACCAATAGAATCCTCCAATGTCCGACATTTCATGGAAGTTTTCAAGAACTCTGAAAAAGAATCGTAACTTTTGCACAAATTTATTGTCTGTTTTCATCTAGATTTTTAACTGTGATTTAGAGGTGACATATTCTGGATTTTTGCTACATAGAGTTACTTCCCTTTCGGGACGGTATATGACGTAAACCTACCGTGACGTCATCAAATTCTATGGAAATCAACGTTAAATTTAGGGAAAGTACGCTACAAAACCGATGTTTCTATAGAAATTTTATTACACCATAATGCTTTTACGTCAGAAACTGTCCCAAATCGAACACTTGTAGCATACACTAATGAAAAGAAGGAATACAGGGCCTAATCATAGTTTATTGTTAGGTAATTTGACAGTACATTTTCATTGCAGTACATTTTAGTTGGTTAAAAAGATTAATTTTGGATCTTTATAAGACCTCCATGCAGGAATCACATATTAACGAGAGCCGAGTTTTTATCAGATTGCCTTTTAAAATTAACATCATATTTAGTTATATTCTTTGACAAGCATATTTATTTAATTATTTATGTTTTTATGATATTTTTTGACATTCTGTATTGTTGTTATATTATTTTTGTGTTGCCTGCAAAGCATAGCGACACTTAGGGATCACTTTGTCTGATGTCCGTCTGTCTGTCCTTATATCTGTCACACTTGGATGTCACACCCTATAAAAGTGATTCCTGAGTGTCGCTATGTTTTGCAGGCGACACATGCATTCCTTGGAATGATTCTTTTAGTGTATAACTATATGACAAAAAAAATCTTGTTTAAATTAATTCATCCATTTCTACCTCTTGAACACATAAAAAATGTACTTTTGAATTTAGCATAATAACATGAATAAAGCTTGCAACTTTGTATAATAATGTTTAAAGTAAAAAAAGATATAAATAAAATCACTCATGTACACCAAAATCAAGAACGCCTTTTCTTATGTAAAATCATGATATACTTGGAAAAAATCACAGTATAGTCTGACTAATAATAATTGTTGATGAACATCAAATTAATGTTTCTCAATTTGTTATGATTTAGTCACTGCATGCAGCCTATATAAGTCTTAGAAATGTATGCAGAATTACATAAATTATGATACACTGCCATCCATGAATTAGTATACACCATTTCTGTTCATGTTGCTGTTAGAAAATACACAGATTCAAATCCATTTATACAGTAACTGTATAATTCTGAAGATTAACCTTATAGAAATCATTTGTAACAAACTTGACCGAAAATATTTGCATTTTTGGAATTTTTATGTTTTTTATATAAAAACGACAATTTCTGGAAAAAAATTGTGCTGATGAAAAAAGTCTATGTTTCCATTTTCGTTATCACAATTCATAATTTTGAAATATGTGAAGTCAATTATCATGAATCTTTCAAGTTCTGAATGGAAAAATTTGGATAAACTTATAAAGAATTTAGAATGATTTCCTTGTTTGTATAGTTATTTATGGATGGCAGTGTAAATGATATTAAATATCCCCTTAGTACCCTGATATGATAATAATTGTTAACTATTTTATTAAACTTCATTGTACTCGATATTCAAATCATTCGTCTGTGATAAAATGTTACTTTGTATCTCACTCAACTGTTTTTATAGTTGTAATTTAAAAGTACTAAACAATAAATTTTCTTTAAAAATGATCATGCTTTTGTACTGTGGGACTCAATATTTCACATCGAAATGTTTGATACAAAATGTATTGGGAAAGTCATACAAGGAAGCTTGTCCTCCCTTGACACCTGCAGCCTGAAAATTTTAGGAATTTTCGCAACTTTTGATTGATTGATACTTCTTATAAACTAAAAATTGTGATGATTTGTTCCTGAATTTATATTTACATGTAGTATGTAGAAATGATATTAGAATGCACAATACCGGATATATCTAAATTGAAAAACATCTGAAGCTTTAATTTGATGATGAAGGTTACGGAAAATCCTGAATTTTTTTGTAAGAATAATTGTGAAACGGGGCACTGATCTATAGGCTCACATGTGATCCTCCATGATTCTTAGATATTTAAAATCGTAATTCCATTCACTTCTCTACTTCATTGTTCCCTTAAGTTTATTAACATGGAGTTTTATGGTACATGTATTATTAACATGGAGTTTTATGGTACATGTATCTAGCAAATCAAATGAATATGGAAAATTGATAGTTCCAAACTATTTGAATGGTCTTCAGAACCACATACTCCCTCCCCCCTCCCCTTCCCCTCGTTGTACATGAGGCTCTGAGTGATACATGTAGGTTGACAACTTATCGAATACTTCAGTGTAACCTATTAGTGTAACAGAATTTCTTCAAACCCTACAGGAAGATGGCCTCTGTTGGATACATCTCTTCTTCGAATCAACCTTACAGGAAACAAGAGATCCTGAACTGTATAATTTCATGCGAGAAATTGTTTCGGGGTTAGCATATTCAAGTCTAACCAGTTGACCTCGCTAACCTTTGGTATGGATCCTTTACAAAGCTACCTGTCAATGCTCTGAATAAAAATACATGTATGTGGTCTAATAGATCAAACCAGCAAACAAGGGGTTTACATGCTCTACAAAGTCCGAGCTTTTCGAAAACAAAGTTTATAAATCGTGGCCGCATGAGCGATAACGGCCCACTTCGACCTCTTGTTCAGTTCGTCCTGTAAAAGAGATAATGAAATGCTTTTGTCACCAGTGTCATTTAAGGTACATTTTTTTGTGTCTGTT